>JANHQD010001676.1:0-11883 GCA_024721195.1 Marasmius sp. AFHP31 | reverse complement strand
CCACAGAATCTCAGTATTTATCAGAGATCAGAACCTACCAGTAATTCCACATACATTGTGATGGTCCCAGTGTCCCTATTGCTTGTTCTGATTACCTGATGAAGACTGAATGTGAACTGGGTTGTGACTAGGTCATGAGTGGGTTATGATAGATGTCATCATATGCTCAGCACCAGACATGAACAAGGTTGAGACCAAGTCTTGACCAGGTTGAAATCAAGTGGAGAGCCGGTCCTGACCTGATCTATAGCAACTTTGAACAAGGTCAAGACAAAGTCATGACACAGTCAGCAGCAGACAGGGAATGGGTTGGCAGCAGGTCAAGGTCAGATTGGGCCTCAACCACATCCCAGTCAGGTACAGCATACTGAGTCATGGAAACGAATCCTGATAAGGAATAATGAAAGAACATTGTAGAACATCAAGGAATATCAAAGGAATCAGGTAGAAACTGATGGAACAATCAAGGGATGTCAAGTACAGCAATACCATGATGGAAATCATATGGAATGATGAACACAAGGTATGGAGTGATCCGGAATGGCCGGGAACATCAAGGGAGCCATAATGCGGTACTGGGGACATGGAATGAAGAGGAATGAAGGGTAAATCAAGGGTAGTAATCCGGGGACCAAGGAAACAGGAGGAACAGTGGGGCAATTTGTAACACCAGCTGGTGAAGAAGTTGAAGCCCAATCTTGATCAGGTTGTAACCTATGTGGCAGCAGATCCCAATATCATTAGCACCAAGTGCAAACTAGGTTGAGAGTGCATCATGAAGGTGCTGACTAGCTTATTACTTGGTTGTTACCTCCCCATATCTGGTGCAATTTAGGTCAACTGTCCACACAATTATATTGGGCTTTAACTGGTTTTTGGTCATTTGATACACCCTACTTAAGCCTGATCTCTACCAGGTCCTGACAGGGTTACAACTGACTTTTGTTTTTGGTCAGACTGTATGCTCAGCAATCTTTTTCCTCACCAAGATATCTTGCCCTTTTGTATTGCACATATACATTGCAATGATACTCCCAGCATTACAAAATTTTTATCCTTTAGTCCAAATTCAACTATATCCCCCTTTCTATTGCCATTATCAATCTTATTTCTCCTGGCTATTGTTCCTTGCTACCTATTTCTGGTCCTCTAAACTACTATGCTATCCCTTGTCTTCACAATTTCTAGCTGCATTACAAATAATAGTACTTCCACAATTAAACTTGAATGAATTGGATTTCCTGCAGAATTACAATTCAATCCAGTTTTTGTAATTCTAGGTCTTTTAACAAGGGAATACTTAGTATATATCTTTCACAAAATCAACTGGCCAACTTGTGCCTTAAACAAGGTTGACTAAACATAAATCTAGCATATTTCTTCCAAGAATTATGTTATTGGTACCAATCACTTTATATATTTTGTAATCCTTATGTACTTCCTATTCCCAGAACCAGAAATACATGATCCTACATTTGCTAATGTAATTCAATTGTAATTCCTCCTGGAGTACATTTCAGAGGTTTGCAACTCCAAACAGGGCAGCTCTTCTATATTACCTTTTATAATTCTTTCATATTTATTTGCATCATTATGTTAAGACCCTATAGACATGCTTAACATAATACCCCTTGTACTCCTTGTGTAACAAACCATCAAGAATTTTAGAGAGAATCTTACCAATCATAATTCTTTCAAAATTCCAACAGGAATTATAATTCAACTCTTACTGTCCCCAATGAGAATTTCCCAATGTAATTCCTCTGTACTTCCCCACACATTATGTGATATTGTGTCCAGTGTTTGTTCTTCTTGTTCTTTTATACACAACAGTTACTCATTCTGGACTTGTTCTTATTCCATACCTGGACTACTATTGTTTTCCCCTTGTTCCCTATTATCTTTCTTTATTCTCGTGCGACTCATATTCCAGTATATAAGCTAGGCAGTTTACACCTGGTTCCCCATCTTGACCTCTTGTCATTGGGACCAGGTGAGTAGCTAATTCCGTTTCTCTCTTTATCTGCAATATATCTAACTTGTTATTGGGACCAGTTCTCTACCTGCTCTTGCTCTCTGCTTGCTGTCTCTGTCATCTTCGTGGTCGTCTCTGCTAGTCGACTTCTGCCGCCGTTGCTTCTGTATCCAAAGTCTTAGCGTCTAGCGCTTTAGGACACTTTCATACTTCCTACCCTGCACTATGCCTGCAGCACTTGGCCAGATTGTACCTGGGAACACGGCTCAGCAATTGTTTCCTATACAGTCTCATCTGACCTTGTCGGGAATTATCATCGGGCCTACAATGGTTGTTGGGGTGTGTTCGGCCCCGTCATTCTATTGCCTTGCCCAACTGGTTATTTTTCCTTGTTTGATCATAGATTCAATTTGCTGTTTATGGTGAGTATACTTGAAGTGCAAACTTGATTTATTTACTCACACATCTGAACACCTCAATACCGATCTCTAACGACAGGCTTCTACCTAATAGTGTTTACACTCTGTCTTCTTGTCCTTCAGCAACGACCTAGGACCCGCGAGCGAACCTTTCATCTCACGATGATCATTGCATTATTTGCCTTAGCAACTCTTGGGCTGGTTGTTAACACCACTCTGGTTATCTTACAAGCAGGGAGTTATTTCTATATGCGCATTGGCAGTGGTACAGAGGATAATCATGTAACGACACTAGAGACACTGATTCTGGTGTTTGGGTGAGATATCCCCATTACAGTCAAACTATATGCTCATTCGGGATTTGCAGGGTTTTCTCAACTATTTTGACCATGATGGCCAAGTAAGTTGAATCAGTTATTTGCGCACGCAGGTTGCAATAACCCGAGTCAATATGGGGCTCAGTATTCTTGCCGATATTGTCCTTGTATGTGAACTTTTCATCCAGTCACCATCGAAAGTTGGATGCTGAAACCTCTGTGCTGACTCACCAGGTTTTTAGATGCTATGCTATCTACAACTTCCGGAAGGATATTATATTTGTTCCCGGAGTTGCTTGCTTGGCGTCAAATGGTGAGCTCTTGACTGTGATACTCCCCATTACTGACTTCCCTGCAAGCACTGGGAATTATATCAATGGCCATTGATCTCTCTGCAGGCCTCAATCCAAACTCCCCATTGGCCAAGTTGATTGACAAGGCAGTCTATCTCGGGAATGCCTACTTCAGTTTCAATGCGTTGATTAACGTGATCCTAACTGCCATGGTTGGTGAGTGGTCCCCCATTTACCAGTTTGTAGAGGGCAATTGACAGGAACAATGGATACAGCAGGAAAGGTCTGGTTGTCTTCAAGGCAGTCAAACTGCTATGTCCCCCCGAAGTCAAAGAAGAGATACGCCTCGATTGCGACGATAATGTGGGTGTTCTATTCACCTAGTGTGTTATACCAAAAGGTCCCTACAGACAATGAGCTCTCTCTCACCTTTTCTATAGCTTCCAGTCGGGGATGTTATACCCCCTTGTCCTGGTTACCTGGATACCGTTCACCTTGCTGCCTTCGCTAGCAGGGTGGGATATTTACCCGCTACCCGTTCTGTTTGCGGTGAATTTCATTCCTTCAGTGCAGCCCCACGTACGCGCGACTGACAGTAGTCGTAGGGAATCTGTCCTACGTTAATGATCGCGCGTGTTGGGCTAGAAACTAGGCAGTTCAAAGATATGGACAGCCTGCCAGGTGGTGCTACAGCCCGGAGTGCCCGTTCAGTTATCAACATCGTCGATCTTGATATAGGGAGAGACACAAACTCAGGCTAGCGATCGTTTGAGTCGCCAAGAGTGAATGTTAGATGTAACAAGGCATCTATGTATATAATAATCAAAAGCGACCGTAACACAGCTCTTCTCATTCAGTGCCTGATGACTTGCAATCTTGCCTTAAAACCTTGCCCCGCTCACCAGTAGAGCATATATTCCTAGTAAGTACCCATACCATGATACCAAGCGAGACACCAAAAACAGAAGAGGGATGCGGTCGTGTTGTGGTCCAATTCTTCTGGTTGATTCGCTGGATTGGTTGAGTACCTGAAGCGTAACATCTTTCCCATAAGAAGGTATTCTTTGCATTCAGAATCGGGGGCATGGCGTTAGCTGGTCAAATTGATCGGCTTCGTTGAAGCCTTGATGAGGCTCGGACTTCCCGAAAGGAAAGCATGTGATGAACGTGAATAGGTCCGATAAAAGCCGAACATTGGTTGTTCTTCCGACCACCACGATGACGGAATTCATCTCCGCGAACTTGCATACCATCATCCGTTTCGACATACTCGAGGACTGCCTTCTCAGTATCACAATATCTCCTCCTTGTCGTTTTCTCAAATGCGTGAGCTGCGATTAGAAACAAGGTTTATCTCGAGCAACAATGATGATGATGCTCGGGATGAGAGCGCGTCTGGGAGCTGTTTTGGAGATTGTTCGGTAACGACTTTGCTGCCGGCGGCTCCCACGGAACGGGTTGACCACTAGACCAATTGTGACTGATGACTCATCGCTGGCTCCTTGACCTCTACGTCCATTTTTGCTACTAATCACCTCAATGGCCTTCAAACATCCTAGCTGTCCTCAGAGTGACACCACCACTTGACGATGGGAATGTCTTATTCTCCAAGCACACTGATTCCGCTCGAACCGCTCGGAACCATCTTCAAAGCTCTCGGTGTACACCTTTGTGGTCATGTCAACTTCTACAACAAGCGGCAGAGTGAAATTGACCTGTAACAATACTTCAAGCCTCTATATACCGGATACTGGTCCCGCGAACCTTTTGGGTACAAGTATGGCGTTCGAATACGTTCAATTTCAAGCCGTTGAACCTTCTAACAAGACTGTCACAATTTAAGCTCTCCGACACTCACAAGAACTGATAGCACAGACTACATGGTCGGACGCCAGATATGTAAAGATCGACCACTTCGAGTGCAGTTCAAATCTCTTCCATCGAGGACTGTAGTCGCAGCTTGGGCAACCAATACTCTCTGCTCGACGAATCAACCAGATTGTTTCCCTCGCCTCCGCTTGCCAGCAATTTTCGCCATATTTCATTTTAGCGTTCTGAGACTCCAGCTATCCGTGTATCTATCTCGTCGATGCTGCTAACTGTCTAATCTTAACAAATCTGACCCTCTTGCCCCGTGAGATCTATAAGCTATCAGATGGTATGTATCATCAGTTCATACAATCTGATATTTCGTTTGGTGGATGAAAGAGTGTCTGAATGTAATAGATACCACGACCACCGCCGAGTGAGTTTTCCAGTTCCCATGTTCTGTAGGGTCAATTCGTCTCCATCCTGCTGGTTCACTTGACACGCATACGCCCGAAACCCCCAACAGTCTCCTCCTCTGACAAGTACTGTAACTATCCTCACGCTCGGTACTGAGGCATACTCACTGAGTCCTCGTTGTTTTCCACGGCTCGAAGAAAACTCGGTGTCAAATACACGACGGGGTAATTCATTCGTGGATTATACAAGGTGATGTTGACAGGAAATACGGACTCAGCCGAATATCGCCACCGACTACCTATGCTCACCATTCACTTCTCCATAGCTAAAGGCAATGTATGGTACCCGTCGCTTCGAATGCATCCAATTAAATTGTGGGGTGGAACCGCGGAGTACCCGCGCGACAGAGCAAGGGATTTCGTGGCAATCCCTTGGTCTGAAAGAGCGCAGTACCATGTTTTATTTTTATATAGCTCCAAGAGAACTTCGAGTCAGAAACTCGGAGCATCCTCAACTCGTCCGCTGAGCAAAGGTCCGCTTAATCTCAACATAATCTTCCTCAGATACGTTTTCGTTGGCCTCAATATGCAGCAGAGATTCGAGGCTAATAAATCCGGATCTCATGTAGGTACCTATCATCCATGGATCTCAATGAGTCCGAATATGGTATTTATTCCCTCGTGTCAAGAAGTTGGTACCCCACGAATGCCCTGTCTCTGAATCTCACCTATGGCCTTCGCCAGGAAGCTTCTTAGTTTACTCATCACGGCCGATGAGATGAGGTAAATCGTTCTACAGATCACTCGAATGAAATCATATAAAGGAATACCCCAGCATGCATTCTTGCCGCTTCCTTGATAGCAATTCTGTCGTGATCATGCGTGTCGGCCAAGGGTTGCAGTTCCAAAGATTTCGGTGCATCTCTATTGATGGAACTGCATACCGAACGAGACCTAGTTTGAAGGACCATGTTTTTTATCTCTCCGGAATATACTACCTCTTACCACTGGGACTTATCTGTACACGGACTACCGCGTGTGCGCGTAGCCCCATTCCCGGTGGTTAGTTGGAAACCATCATTCATAGTTTTGTCAAATTGAGTCTCTACTAGTTCTGGTTGAAACCACCTTGTCCACTTCTTTTAAAATGTGAAAAAGCTTCACACCGTTGCTCCTCGCACGGCGTACCGGAAGCAAAGGGGGCCACACGTATCTACCGGTGGACATCAAGCAAAAGAAGTGGCCATCCTTGTGGGCTCTCCGCACGTTCATTGCCAATTCTAAATGCCGTCCACTCACGTTCGCTGGTTATAACCCTCGAGATTATGTGGAACGACACTCGGGATACACCGTTGGTCTGCTCCTTCGAGATACAGCACATTCAGGTCCAGGAGGGAATCAATGGTCATGATTACAGCTCTATGCGCGGGGAACGAAATCTCGGGAGACATCGATTGCTTGGGGACACCTCTATATGGTACACTATTTGCCCGGTTACTTTGGCAGGTGGCGGAGGTACGTTACCACTATTTCTGATTTAACAGTTATCGGACGGAAATGGGAACACCCAATGTAGGATTCGCCTTCAATTGGAGATGTCTGCATTCATGAGGTCTCGGATCCTTACCAGCCCTCTCCATCATATCTTAGGACGTACACCAGTTGGGAGCCATCATTCGCAAGGTTGGGACCTGGCCGACCCCTCCTTGTCAGACTTACTCAGGAAGATTCATCAAGGTAGAAGGACGGACTACGGTAATCTTTCGGACTCGATAGTCATTCATAGCTTGGAAGTACAATTCGCCATTCACACGACACATAGTCTTGAGTCTCACCTACGGTCCGATCGATCCTTTCGCGAGAACATGTATCCTGTTGAGCCAACAGCACGGTGGAAAATTAGTGGGCAGGATGATGGAGACACTTATCCTCGTACTTGCCCAAATCTACTCAGCGTTTGCTAGTGAACTTTCTATAGGATCAGAACATCGCTTATGTGCTGAGCCTGCTTTACCAGATTGCTGCCAAATTAGGCGGATTGAGGCTTCAATAGTTCGCGAATATGCGATGTTGATGTGCCTAGATTTCAAAGCTCAAACCATGAACGAGACGACTGACGGTAATGTCGGTCAACTCACCATCAGCTAGGCAGTGAAGGAGATAGATGTCGCACCAAGTTAGATGAATGGAAGTACGAGCTGGCACAGGCGCATTGGATAGGCACATGCTTTTCCGATTCTACCCAGCTTCGGTTTCGGGGGGCTACTGTTAGCCTTGGGTATTTTTGAGGTTTACCACCAACGAGGGATCTGCTCAACGTGATTATTGAAACTTTGATTGCCAAGAGAATGGCGTCGAGAGAGACATACTCCTCCTTGATAGTTTGTAGATTCACATTCTGCTCAACTCACCTATCCTCCTCACTCGGGTCATACGTTGTGCCTATGGCTCTTGTTCTCCTCCCCGTCTCCAAGGTCATGAAGATGGTAACTTCGCTTTCGGGTTGGACTGAAGGATTCAGTTGGCATCGGGATTGGCATTCTTCACGAGTTCCTTGGGAATTTACATAAACAAGCCTCGAGGCAACGTCATTTTTCGAACTCCGCTCAAAATCAAGTTGATATCGAACCACTATCCTCTCTTTCCTCCCCCTCATTTGTCCTTCATTGTCAAGCACTGATATTGATATTCTGGAATGGTGTCGTGAAATGACTCGTTGAGATCAACGACGGAAGGTACGTTTGTTCTAGTCTTCTCGCAAATTATAAAAGACTGACCGTCGTCGATCAGAGGTATCGTCCTCGTTATTGGCTTTCACAGCATCTCATTCCAGCGAGATACAGATGAGGGCCAGTTGTACGTCTTCTTACTCATTATCCGGTTCTTTTGCTGATTGTCTCGCGTCCTCTGTCGCTAGGCACGGTATTTCCAGACATATCCGTCTCCGACTTTCCCTATGCATTCTTCTGTGTGGACTCGGCTGTCTTCCGTGCTGCTCATCTTTCCCCGAATCTTATTCGTCCCCTCGCTATCTCTCCCCAGCGTCTATTTGTCAGAACGCTGGACATGTGGAACTCTTGCATATCAGAGCCTAGGATAGGTGCGTTTCCTTTCAGTGTTCTCATTTTCTGAGTCTTTCTAACGGAACATTTGACGTTCAGATGCTCCCGCTGGCGCTGTTCTTCCACCTCCCTTGGCGTTTGTGCGAAGGACAGTGACGTAGCATGTGCTTACCACGATTCTCACTCAAATACCATCCACCTCAACAATACCAAACCAGTTTTGTACACCGAGGGAATAATCATGAGTCCATCCATACATCTCCTCTTCTCCTGATTACTCAAGCTCGTTGCTGCACCGCAAAACCTGGTACAGGAAGGACCGATGTCAGACTTCTGGCGAATACATTCACTGCTGGTCGTGTTGGTCCGTTCCCATCGACACTATTCATAAAGATGATTCAGGGAATGCGAGCGGGCCTCCCATTGGTCTGGGTACCGGAACGACACAATGTGCGTTTTCTCTCCGTCGTCGTCTGTATGGCTTTACTAACGGTTTCAGTTTGCTTCTCAAGTTATAGATGACAGCCCAAAGCTCTCCTCAATTACACCGCTCTGCTTCGATTGGCGTAGCATGGAACCACCATGGATATGATGCGGTCGCTGTACCAGCTCAACCGTCGTGTTATCTTCCGGGTTACAGGTTGCTCGGATTGGTGGTTATGGTCAGTTGAAGGAGAGAGAGAAAAGATGGTCGGTGCAACATCATGAGGGTACATTTTTCACGTTTTGTCTAGTCAATACCTCGTCTAACCAATTTCCTGCTGCAGCTGTACCCCATATTCCTCGAGAGGGATCGTTCTTTGGGCGAAGGGTCTCGCGATGAAGAAGCTTGGGTTCTCCTACTAGCCGAGTTCCGTTGGACTGGCTTCGGATTTGAAACCAGCCCCTACGTCCTGGCCCCAAGCAGGTTGAGCGCCAGTCATTAGAACCTCCCACTTGTCCTCGCTGTCTACCCCAAGCACCACTCGTACGATGCCCGTCACCCCCGTGATATACAAGTTGTGTTGATTCATCGTCATCGTTGGCCTGAGCATTCGAAGCAGGCTCGGCAGTTCGGCTTACGGTGAACGATGACCTATTAGGCAGTACGGGGAAGCAATAACGTTGAATGTTTTTTCGCCACATGCGAGGGGGAGAAGACCATCGGAGAGGTGGTGGTAGACAGTCCGTGAATATGGGGGTTTGTCATGATCAAGTTTTTCGTATTGTCACCCTTTACACCGCGCTCGAGCATGGGACCGTTTAATAATCGTTATCGACTGCTATCTTTACCATATAGCACATTTCTATTGCCCGTTAACAGATATATCGTATGTTCGTCGTGTTGTGGAATATGAGTGATTTTGTTGCGCTCGCATACGCTATCTTATTTCATGCAGAGGGTCAGAATTGAGATAGTTGACGGCGTCCCCCGAACGGCGAATGTGACGAGTTTCAGAAATACTTTGGTATATCAATGACTGCTTCTAACTATTGGTACCTTATTGTTGTCTCTGCTCGCGACTCGACGCCAAGATGCTACATAGACCACCATCGAGCGTTTCGTTCGGTTAACCACATGTTTCCATCATGCCTTGTTGATCGTCGAGGTAAATGTGCCGCCTAAAGTAGGTTTGAGGCGCACCGACGAACAAGCTCCGGTAAGAACAGAGCTCAAGTGATCATTTGACATTTCCATCACCGTTCATAAGGAACCGATATGGGTGTCAAAGGTACATGCTCCACAGCTGCTGTCTGTGCTGATCATTGATCTAGAGCCCTCGATCCATCGTGAAATGAACCAACGTGTTTACAGCACGTCAGGGTGATAGAGGGTACATACCAGGTCAACTAGGTCGGCGAACTCTCTAAGAGGGATGTTGGGTTCTGTGTGAGAAAGGTGCGTCTTTATTGTTCGCTAGTATATCGAAGCTCACTCGAAGGTTATCGGGTATGTTGTGCTCTTGCGAAACTTCCCGTTAATGATCCTGCTCGCAGTAATTGTGGCGTGTACGCCATATTCTCATATGGAACTGAGCATTCATATTGAATCGAAGGTGTGCTTCGGGGCTGCTTCGTTTTGTGAGCGCTAAAACGTGTAAACAGGCTGTCCGTTGGAGCCTCACGTATACAAGGGTGTCCAAGGTTGTTTCCGTTCTTCCTTTGTCTCTTCCACCATGTCCAGCAAGTTCATTCAATGCTCTGGAGACCTCACCTTTGTTGGCAATCAGCAATTCAACAGCATTGCCGGAAATGTTACTCATATACACCAATCTCATTGCGAAAGGTGTGAGGAGGAAGAAAAGAGAATTCTGGTACGTCGGCATTGTGGATCATTCAGAAATCAGGGAACTAAATCGAAGTCCGTTCCAGCCAAGGCAAACACGATTCCAAGAGTTCTACGAGGGTGATGTGTTGCTGGATGGCCCGGTGTGGTCAGATGAGATGGATATTGATGTTCTCAAGTCTACAAATCCGTTCAGGAAGCCGGTGAAAACGAGAGTCAAGGTTGTAAGAAGATTGCAGACCGCCAGTATTTACCCAAACTACGGGTCCACGGTTACTCTCGTTACCATCGAGCCAGGGGCGACAGAGGATAGGGAAACTGCATGCCTAGTGAGTGCGAGTTATTTGTTATTATAGGGATAGGAATAGTGACGTGGTCCAGTTATGGAACAAATTCTATCAGGCATACTCGAATCACAGGTGGGCTCATTTTGGCGTGAGGATCGACGGTCTTTCTTGAGCTGAACGGGAAGTGTAGATCGGCGAGGCTAGCGCAAATGCTGGGGGTAGTGAAGTCGGAAATACCGGCTTTTGTCCTTCACAAAGGTACGAAGGTTTCAGTAGGGAATGCCGAAGCTGATGATCTGGGGATACCAGGGTTGGCCAGTGGATTCGAGTTTGTAAATCAATATCACACAGACGGAGTAGTGTTTACCTATCTTGATTACACACTCGTACGTCCATCCATCTATTGAGCGGACAGGCTTTGCTGAAAGCGATTTCAGACCCTTGCGGTTCAAGCACTCCGCGCTGAAAAAGCGTCGATGTTTCCGGTGTGTAGACTACTCTGCACGTTGGCCTCGCTAAAAATAGCACAACAGGTAACAAGGTGGTTTCAAAACTGGATGTTTAATGCCAAAACCAAGTCTTGGCACTTTGACGTCGCTTCGGCTTCCATCGGAGAATGGGTGGACGAAGATGGTTTTGAGAGCCTAATTCCACTTCCCCAAGACACACAACCCGAACTGAATGCCAACGATATCACCACCCACTTTGAGAAGGCGTTCGGAGATGTTTTATACCTGTACACGTCAACGGGGACCACGTGGAAAAGGCCGTGGTCAGATTATGCAACCCACGACATCTTGACATTTGGGAGTGTCGTGCATTGGAGAGAAGGGGTTGTTGGCCACTTCTCCTCCACTCCATCCCCCGAATGGCACTTTGAGAATCAAAGTCGCAATATCAAAGCCAGCTACTCCACAAAAGGTATGCCCGATTTCTATCTGCCCAATCTATTTCTCATTCCCACCAGTCCCCTCGCGTGTTGACTTTGAACTAAACAATACCCACGACCCCCGATTGAACCTATATTTCTCACTGCGCC
>JANHQD010001674.1:0-21358 GCA_024721195.1 Marasmius sp. AFHP31 | reverse complement strand
TTGATCTCACCAGTAATACGACTTTCACAGTTATTCGGCAATTTGGTTATCTCGTTCTCTCCCCGCGAAGGGTGAGCTCGTTACACTCGAGCTGAAGGAAGAGCACGCAAAGGTAACCCCGGCCTTGAATTTCATCGAAGTCGAGGAGGCTCATCTGTTTCTTCTTTGCGTCCCACTTGCAGGTTGCTCGAGAAAATCTCGAAAAAGCTGGTGCAGATGTATCAGCTCGCGTCAAGATCATCGTCGGTCCTGCGCATGAGTCCCTCGCCAAGCTAAAGCCGGAGCCTCAGCCCTTCGACCTCGCCTTCATCGACGCCGACAAGAGTCATTTCACGACTTACTACACCGAGGCGAAGAGGCTTCTTAGGTCCGGTGGCGTGATTGTGAGTTACCTACGCCGCCAAGCCTTCGCCTGCTGTCGACCGTCTGACCCTACCACTTTCTCTAGATAATTGATAATATGATCCGCCGAGGGGGAGTCTCCGATCCTACGAATACGGAGCCTTACAACGTCAAGATACGGGAACTTTTGCAGTTCCTTAAGGACGATACGGAGGTGGACGCTACAACGATCGGCACTGTTGGTGTCAAAGGCTATGATGGATTCTCCTACATCGTCAAGAAGTAGACGAGGCCCGCTCGGGAGCTCCGTTATGTATGAACAAGCTGTATGAAAACTTACCGAAATATGTAATCTAGTAGTTCGAGTCAATTTCGATTGATTGTGTGATATCCTCCTTGGAGCTTGTCGAACGACCAAGTTCGAAGTTTCCAAGCTGTAAACAACCTTTGAGGCCGGTACTTGGATCGTAGGAGTCTCTGGAGCCGGCCCGGCGACCACCATTTGTGGGCTCATATGGGCTCAAATTCTTGTTCTCTTCCATCACTACAGTTCGTATCATAATCAACGCCAAAAAGAACACGAAATACCTTTTCTTTCAGTAGACTACGAATTAATGTGGTTCCACTTCGTGCCTCCAACTATCAATGTCATGCTCGCGTTAGGGTGTCTCTCGATCAAATGCGCCACACGTACCAGGGACACCTCCTGTTCCCGAAGGTCCTCCACCTGTGTTGAAAGACTCCCCGCGCTCGAGAATCATTCCTCTGTGTCGGAGAACCCTCTTCTGGGAGCTCTAGAGTACCTTCCCCATTAACACTCTTGTATCGCTTGTATGTGCGCTTTTCTTTGGGGCGTTTGATTTTTTTCGGACTATGTTGGCACGATGTTTCGAAACCCAAAATTGAAAATATTTGTATGACTCTTAGCTCTGTATTTGTATCTAGCTCCCCTAAAATTACCAAGAGGAATTTGTCTCGTCACTTTTGATTGGTGTCGTGTACTCAGTGTATGACTGCGAAGTCGCGAGTCTGCACGGTCCGTGGGAGTTGACAGAATCCGGGCCGGCTATTAGTCACATTTGTAGGCTCAAGTGGGCTCAAAGTTCATCTTCTCCCCCACCATCAGGGTGCTCTGCACGTTACCACACCCACGCCCATGCAACATCTCACTACTCATTGATATCTGTTTATCTCTCGACAAATGGCACTTCTATACTAATTCACGTCTTCATTTTCGTGTTCGTACAGAGGAAGATGTCTCTCAAATGCGTTGCGGCGACGGCTTCGAATTTCGACTCGCATATGAACTAGTAAAGTTCGTGGACAGTGGAACTACTTGTCTGTATGTACTAATACATTTTCTAACCAGCACAGTCGTTTCTACACCAGCCGTACCGCCGTTACGTTGGCATCATCTCCGGCAAATTGAAGAGCTAGTCGGAGGTGGGAGGTCCCTATCAACGTTTTTCATCGCAAGTACACGCGTAAGATTCGAGAAAACACCCCCTCCGTCACCTAGGTATACGTTTGCGTTCATATGCTCATATGCAACCTCGCCAATGTCAATCATTCCTCGTTCAGGCAAAACCACTGGTTTTTCTTAGATCAACACTCGGGGACATAACACAACGCTGTTATCGGTCATTCAACGATAATCCTAATACTGAAGACTTGGAAGACATCAAAATCGTTGGAGCAGCCATTTTTGTTAACGGTACGCCGTTAAAGACATCCGTTTACGGATCCCTGGCATGCTGAAACCTGAACATTCTGTATGGTGCTATAGAGCTATGTGATGCTTCTGTGGTTTCAACTGGCGATGGTTCTTCATCCCGCATGCCAGAAACGGGCATACGAAGAACTCGTCACGGTCGTCGGAGAGAGTGCGCTTCCCGACTTGAACGATGGGGGCATCTCTTCCGTACGTGGAGTGCATCATCCACAAAATACATCGGTGAGCAATATGACGCCGAGCGGGTTCCTTCATTTGCTCATGCACTGAAATCGAGTACAGATGGAATGTCATCGCCCCGTTCAGTAGGTCTTGTGCAATGTCTCGCGGTGCCAAGCGGTGGTTGACATTGTGTACAGGTGTGCCCCACCGCGCCATTGATGGCGCACCAGAACGAATGTCAGATGATTCTGATCGCTCCTGAACACCATAATCGCTCGTGAGCGGTCATGAGCACTGTGAGCCTTGGGGCTGCTCATGAGCGCTCATAGGGCACCTCGTTTTACACAAGCGCTCGTGAGCACTGTGAGGCTCACGGTGTTCATGAGCAAACTGGTGTTCGTGAGCTCACATGAACTTATTTATTCTCATGTCTGCGCATGAGCGTATCACGAAAGAGAGTAAAAAAAAACAACAAAGCAATATTCACTCAATAGAACGCAATAGTTATTACATGACCTGTGACCAGTACAACTGGGACTACCTAGATGCACGAATAGCTGGACATACTTAACACACCGAATCTCACCTTGTTTCGGAGCTGGCCACTGCTCAGCGCTCATCAGTTGGCGTTGACTTGACCGCCGGCATCACCGTAGTCCTACTAGAGGGTCGATCGTTACTGTTGTTAGCAAGTTGTTGAAAAAGGAAAAGTGTTTAAACATACCTCAGATAAAGCGGTATATTTCCGGGGGTCTGACACGAGCGGTGAGCACCAACATTAGCGAGCACGAAGGCCTGAGGAGGAGACAGGGTTGGGGGAATATACTGGGAATGGCCAGGTATTTATACCTTTTGAGGGTGGTCTGTGCACCGGGTTTCTCTTGCCTATAAACGGCAGTCGCAGCTGGCCAGCTTCATCATGACGTCGATGCTTGTCGATGGCGCACAGACCCTGTGATCACGTTTTCGTGAGGTGCACGTCCAAGAACGCCCTCGCTGCCTTGTGTGCCCCCATGTCTGCAATATCATCAATCGTGAACACATTATCGTAGAGAGCCAAGCTATTGATCTGGGGTGTATATTTGACATACTTTCGTGACCGAGCCGATAGATTCAAGGGAGAGGGTCCGAAGTGGAAACAAAAGTAGGGCAACTGAACTACCTTGTCGAGTAAGTACAATTCCAGATGCTCGAGAACAGAGAAACGGGAGGGAAGTGAGCTTCATCACCTGTCCATGTATCAATCCAGTCCGTTGCGTCGGAAGAGGTATAGAATCAGCTTGCAATCGTCAAGGCTACTACGGGCGACAGGCGTAGGCTATATCATGAGCAAAACACTGCAGAGGTACTGATGTTGAAATACTGAAGGGAAGAAAAGTCGGTCAAGCATGCTTCGAGGTAGAATAGTCTGTAAACTCACAGTGCTCTGGGCGGCATTGATACCCCGCAATGGGAATATTGTTTCGAACAGGTGCAATCCTCCCCACTAGGGTCGCATTGTTGGGTTGTTGCAGGTGACGCCGCAGGATCTTTGAAGTTCCAGTATTCAACACCTTAGGGTGAAAGAAATAGTATGAGTTCAGCGATGCACTCTCCAGGTTCGTTGAGACCTACTGTGGTGCTGATAGCCTAGGCCAGTAAGCGACTGAGGGATGATCAATGGGACACTGATAGGTTCGTCGTAGAGTCCTGTGTTAGTTTGGCCCGGAAAACTGAACGAAATATCTGGTTCTCACCCGTCGTCGTTGTGAACCGCTGAAAATGATTTTTATTCACCAGTGCGACAGGTTCAAGAAAGCGTCGTGCTCACCTCCGAATGCTCTAAAACTGAATCTATCATCGACAAACTTTGCAGCGGCACTGTTGAGAGTGCGTGGGCCTGTCGCCACGAGGAGTGATGGTGGTTGCGGTCCAAAAGTGCGAGATGGCTGTGCGCTTCGTGTGCCTATTATATTGCTTACACAATGTCCATTTTGTCTAACGCCCACAGGGAAAAGCTCAAGCGCCAAGTCACAACCGTTGAGTACGAAGCGAAGCGCGTTTTCTTGAATCTGTTCTTGCACATATCAAGGCAGGAACAATGAGAAAGAGTAAGGAATACATACCCTGACTTTAGGTAAAAAAAATGAGAGCAGGATATCGAGTGGAAGGTACAAAAAAGTCGTTTGTATCATGATAGCATTGATGTCAACCGACCAATCGGTAAAAGACATCGTGATATATTCTTCCTCGTATGGAAGGATCAATAGATACAATTTTGTATAGACAGCGTACAAATACACTCGATTTGGCGTGTTTCGTGGGATGATTTTGCGACTTCTGAGTTCTCTTTACGAATAAGGGAATATATTACGATTGGTTTTTACACATCGGAAAATTTCTTCCTTATATGGAGTGTTACCCAGGTGTTTGGCCGTCTGTTTGGAGGTGCTTGGCCGTTCTGTACCACGGCCAACCGTCAACGTTGTTCTGTACTACTTCGTCTCCAGAGTAGCTTCATGCATACAATGTATGATAGTACACATACATGCAATGCATGATGCAACCGGCGGGGCCCGTGGAGTCGCTGAGGCCTGCCAGATTCGACTCGGAACGCTCTCTCCTTCCTTCTCTCCTCATGCAACGTACACTTTCGACCGCGCTTGCAAACACTCTGACCTGCCATTTCCTCTCAACCTTCTCGCATAGAGGTCGGCATTCAGCTCACAAGGTCTACTGTTCTCCAATTCGGTGTCGTGCGGGCGAATCATCTAACACATCACATTGTAGGGCCTACCCAAGGAAGGGCCTCGTACACAGCGAAGCGACAGCCTGTTTTGAGGAAGGCAAGAAAGTCATATACAAAGCTCGACTACACCGGAAATGCTCGAGACTGGACAGTTTATCGGGAAAGGAAGTCAGTTTGGTCAAAAGAGATGAGTTGTGGTAAGGTCCGAATACAATGCTCATCTGCTCTATATCTGACCAGGACTCTCGTTGTCTCCAGCTCAGACGAACCCGACACACCATGGCAGCCTTCTTTGGTCTGGTTCAGGTTCATCAAACGAGGGCGAGGCCCCTCTGCATACTTGTGAAGCCGTCTATCATAACGAGGATGTAGACAGGCGCAAGTGCAACGTTTAGTTGTCCACCAATACTACTAGCTCCATTCTCTCTCGTCTCACATCGAGAGGCCCATTTGCTCGCTGCATAACTTCTAGAATGTGGATGGAAATCCTGCCCCTTCTACCTTTCTTCTCGCCGTGTTCTCTGCCTGCGCCATCTTCCCCTCTTCCCCCTCCTCCCAACACTAAAAGATACATCGTCCCCCAACACCAAAAGATACATTGTCCTCCATATCACCACCCTTTCGTCGAGTCTGATCATACAATCAATCGATCATCTCACGAGTCTACGTCTGTCCGGCGCGCTGCTCATAATCTTCCTGCATGCAAGATCAGCGGACTTGCTCGGGCGTGCCAGTTAACAACACCCAACAGCATCGAACACGGGCATCTCTTATCGTGAGTCTCTAACTTCGTTCTCGTTGAGCAAACTTGTATTAAATATGGAGTGCTTGGATCAGGCAGGCTCATACGGTGGACATGCGGTGGACAATCGCTGAACATTTGGTGGACCAATAATGGCGGGGAGTATGGCGCAAAGTACAAAAAGGGTCCGCAGCGCACACGGAAAAGCCCGCGAAGATGTCTACGTAATTGTCCCTCGTTGACGCCGACTACATTTCCTCGGCCCCTCGGAAAGGTCTCAAATTTCGTTCCTGCCTGCCTGGGAATGATTCGCGAATATGCCCTGGTGTGATCCGTGGCTATGATCCGTGAGATTGGACGAGATGGACTTCTTTGCTGGCTGTTGGACGCTGCAGGCGCCAGCGAGTAATCTTTCACGTTGACGGCTGTAACACTATCGCCAGGTCGAACCAAGTCGTAACTTCCGGGGGAGGGGGAGGGGCAATCCGGATCACGTCTAGCGGCTCTCAATGATCGTGCTCATTGCAAGTGCGTGTCCGGTTCTACTGGTTGTGTGCGTTTAGGATCTCGTAGTACAACTGGGGGCCTGATTTTCTCCTCTCAAAGCTTCGACAGACTTCATTTCGACGGCTTTCCCAGCAAACTCAGATTTTCACTGGCGTTCATCCACTCGCCAAAGTAACCATCACCTTCACTGGCTTCGTATTCCCTCACCATGGTTGGCTCAATTTTCAAGGTCCACGAGAAAGTCCCACATGTCGCGATACGAATGCTCTCAGCTACCCGTGGCGTCGCCACGGTACCCCTCGCCTAACTCACTCTTCGTGCTCTCGATTGCAGAGCGAGATGAGTCATCCAGGAGGAACAGTCATTACAGGAAGATGATCAAGCACGCATAGAAGCCCGACCTCAGCCATCATCAATGACCTAGACGATCACGGCGATTACCAACCAAGCTGCGCGGTATATCCAGGACCCCCCACTGCGTTCGAGTACTCACCTCGCTCACCTTACGTTCCCTGATCTATCACCAAAGTTCTGGATCCGGGAAGCGTTCATCGCAGGTCCGCTCGACACTCACTGTATCTACTGTCCTCGATGAATCCTTCTCGCCCGATGAGGATTTGAGGCAGTATACCAGGGTCTCGAGCATAGCCAGATCCCGTTCCTGCGTCCCTGGTCGTTGAGAAGATCCTTGGAGTTTATGGTTTAGCGAACTGGTGGCCAGTTTGTCTATGCCGACTGCCGTTAAACTCCCAAAGCAGTGTTTAGGCACCCAATCGAGCAGCTCCAGGCCATCCCCGTGAGTACTCTGCCAAATCCAGCTCTGTCCTCTGCTTTTTCTTTAAATTTCAACCGCGGTCGCAGGCAATCTGACCTGCTATCTACTTCAGACCATCTCGTACAGAAATCAAGCACTCGGCTCACTCTTTTAGGTCTGCTGTTCTGTACGGTGTCGTGCGGGTAAACGATCTAACGCAATGCGTTTCAGAGCCCACTCGGGCAACAGCGTCGCATCTTGCTAAGCGAAGCGACCAAACAGAACGCTGTGCGGTAGCTGGACATCTAATTGGCGAGTGACACACCCTACTCTGAATTCCACCATCGCTCTTGCGAAGAGGACAGTTCTGAACCCGTCACACAGATTAATCCACATTACGGATATTCCAAGGCAACGTATAGATATCATTCAATAGGATGAACAGGCACGGATTTACAAGAGCAAGAAAGCAAGAGAGCAAGAAAGCCATACGATAATGAAGTCGTCGGATGTGGGAGGGAAGTTAACTATAACCAAGCTGGACACCCTTGTATGCTACGGAGGCGGTTGGCACGAACACGAGGGACAAACTATGGTAAGATTCCATCCAATGTTCATCTGCGACTATTTTTGATCATCAGCGTCTTTGTTTTTTTCCTTTAGATAAAACAAACAATCCTGAAAGCCTTTCCGGCTCGACCCAGGATAAATAAATGAGGAAAGGAGGACATGACTACGAGTCGACGAGACTCATGTGAAGGAATTTCATGGAGATAGCAAGGTGAATGACGAGCAAACGCGATAGCGATGGGTTGATGACTTTGGCTGGGGTGGAGGGAGGGTACTGAGAACGAATGGTAGGGCCATCTTCCGCACGAGGCATCAGATGGTCGCTGCTGTGATCGCGATGTTGTTGTTGGACTGGCTGGGACTGGCTGAGCAGGTGAGCAGGTGCTGTCTCCGAATCTCTACCACCGTCTGGGATCTCGCAAATCAGTTCCGTGCTATCCACAGGGCTCAGATAACATACCGTGATCTCCTTCTTCAAGGTCATCAATGTCAGATAAGATTCATTCACGTCGTTCATCTCCTGCCATCGCAAGGCGAACCAAGCTCGAAGATTCCATCTGTTCGGTTCTACAGTCGACCTATCTTCGATCTCGCGCATTTTGTCGTATACCCTGCATCACGGAATTATCATCAGCCTCTCATAGATGCCTCGGTCAGTGGGGTATGATACGCACGACGTCAGCCTCTGTTTGAATTCCCAACCCGAACGTCCCAACAAATCCAAGCGAAGCGTTGAATACTCCTCGATGAGCTTCCCTACCAACCCAATTTCGCGCTCCAAGTCCTTAATGGTAAAGGGATAAAACCATCTTATGGCCCCCACCCCCATTCCGGCGAGCAACATAACACCTATTAGGACGATCTTCCAGGCAGCACTTCCACCACCGCTACTTGTATCCGAAATTCCTGCTTCTATCATCCCAACGGCGTTTTCCGGGTTCAAAATTGGCATCCTTGGTTTCTTATTTGTCGTTCTCGAGTTTTATAGCAACCTGTGTTGCGGTTTGACGAGGTCCTGACGATGCTGTTAATACTTTAGGACTAGGAGAAAGAAACACTGCTGGCGCACTGTGAAAGATATTTTCCCTGTGGGTAGCTACGTTCTTTGCCTTTGCCAATAGGAAGTTACCTCCTCCTTAGCAGCTCGAGGACTTGAAGTTCGAAGGACGTGGAAGTCAGCGATAATGGTACAAAACAGGTACCGCCCATCACCTGCCGGCGCCTGGGCGCATACGGGCGAGTAAACAGTTCTGCTCGTCTTGTATCGAGGAACCTCTTTTCCGTGTTTACAATATATCGATATTAACGTCCCACGCGGACTCCTTATTTTACATGTATCGCCAACCGAGAGATTGGGTTATGCCTCACTGAGGCTTCCAAGCCGCGAACTCGCTCGTGTGGGTGCATCTGGCAACGCAAAATTGTTTATTCTCATAAGTAGTAGCTGTTCCCATAAGGAAGAGAGTAATTTCGGAGCTCTGATCTCATTTGATTTCACGGAGACGCGATTCTTGAGTTCAGTGTTGGTGCATAGTCCATACCTGGTGGTGATGAAATCAGAACTTGAAGCTCGCTGGCATGAGCGACCGTTTTTCTCTTCCACCACCATCAACATGGTTTGGGCATCCTTTGGAAACAAAGTTCGTGAGTTACCTCATTTCACATTGTCCTTCTTACTTCGATTGACGATCCCTATCTTATCGCAGAATCAACCCAATATTTTATACATCGCCCCTCGTAGTGCCGTTGTCGAGCCTATAGACTTGGAGCAATGAGTAACAGCAACATATCCTGAAAAGCGTCACCATTCTCCGGCTTTCAGCCAAATTCTGTGCTCGGAGCCTTGAATTGGAGCAAGTCTGGATGTCGGAAGTGCTAAGGAGAGCATAGATGGCGGTTGGAACTTTCTCTCTAGCTCGAATTCCGATGCTAGGGTTATATCTGGACGATAGGCATTATTTTGGTGCGCTCCAGAGCTTTTTCGATCTTAATTCTCGCTGACAGAGTATCCAGAGTGTACGCCTTCGAGTCGACTATCACGGTAGTCCCGTCAGTCACCGTATAGTTCATAGTCGTCACATATCCCCAATCATACCCACTGTCAGCTGACTCCAGCAAAGTTGCAGTGAAATCAGCCCGAGATAGGAATCGGTAGACCGAGCCTTGGACGTGTTTCTACGAAGGAGCGTCTCCTATCGACAGGCTGCTCAGTCATTCAGGCTATGTCACTGGTTGGAAGCATCCTTGGACCAACTCATCGCACCTTTGAGGAGGTGCACGTTATCAAGAGCCTTTGCTGGCCGCGACAGGTGGTTTGCCTCCAGCTCTCACAACTCGGGCGACATTGAGACGAACCGTTACATCAGTCGTCAATGGCAGCCGGTCTTGGTTTCGACCTCCATCTCTGGCGCTCTTCTCATCTTCACCTCATCTTTGGCGGGCACGAAAAAGCCTCATGTTATCGCCAACATTAGTGCAGATCGAAAACAAATGATAGGTTCAGTCATTACCCCCACCTTCTATCGGTTGGTCGTGCTTCAATATCGAACTATTCGCTCAGGGCCTTACTTACAACTATCTTACTTTAGCAACAATGAAACCCTCGGGTATTTTATGAAAAACTCGTCGAGCCATACGAAATTATACGACAGTGAATGGTCAATACTCTCCCCAACGCCGTGGCCGGTCGAGGTGTGTCGCAAGTGCACATCTGGCTCCAAAAACTACTTATTCATATGCAGGGTTGTAGGGATATACATGCGGGACGCTATCGAGCAGCAGTCATTGTTCAGTAAGAGGTCGCTGGTATGAGCCCACCTGCTCTGAATTCAGTTGTGAGTCATCTTATCGGATCAAGCGAAAGATGAAAATACCTGTGATAATCTCAATACATTGCATCTTGTCAGATGATCTTTCTGCTCTCCTGATCATGACTGTGAATCTGGCCAGGTCTACGGACGCGAGGAACGGTATAAAAGGCCACCGTCTCTTCGACTAGTAGTTGCCTATCATAACTTTCCTCAGTACATCATGAGCACAAACACACATTCCGACCAAGAAATCTGGATCGAGAGGACAAGTATCACAGCTCGTTCCTCGTCGCACAAGACGATGCTCTCGACTTTGCCGTACAGAACAGCTCACAGAAAGGGCTGCCCGACATTGCGGTCAGCCCACTGCAGGGCGAATTTCTGTACCTAATCTCCAGGCGACGAGTATCTTGGAAATAGGAACACTTGGAGGGTACGTATTTGCATTCGATTTACAACGTTCACATTGATCTCACTAGGAACGCGACAGTTATTCCGCCATATGGCTCTCTTGTTCTCTCCCCACCCAAGGCGAACTTGTTCCCCTCGAGCTGAAGGAAGAGCATGCGAAGGGAATCCCGAGCTCTGAGTTTCATCATAGTTGTAGACTCAAAGTTTGTTGATTCGCGCCTCCCTTGTAGGTTGCTCGAGAGAATCTCGAAAAAGCTGGTGCAGATGTCTCTGCTCGCGTCAAGATCATCGTCGGTTCTGCGCATGAGTCCCTCGCCAAGCCCAAGCCAGAGCCTCAGTTCTTTGACCTCGCCTTCATCGACGCCGACAAGGGTCATTTCACGATTTACTACACCGAGGCGAAGAGGCTTCTTAGGTCCGGTGGCGTGATTGTGAGTCCCCTGCTGAGCCTTTGCCTGCTGTCTACCGTCTGACCCTATCGCTTTCTCTAGATGATTGATAATATGATTCGCCGAGGGGGAGTCTCTGATCCTACGAATACGGAGCCCTACAACGTTAAAATACGGGAACTTTCGCAGTTCCTTGAGGACGATACGGAGGTGGAAGCTACAACGATCGGCACTGTGGGTGTCAAAGGCTATAATGGGTCCTCCTACATCGTCAAGAAGTAGACGGGGCCCCCTCGGGAGCTCTGTTACGTATGAACAAGCTAAAGTTAGGGAAATATGTAATCTAGTAGTTCGAGTCAATTTCGACTGATCGTATGACATCCTCCTTGGAGCTTGTCGAGCGACCTTCGAAGTTTCCAAGCTGCAACCTTTGAAACCGGTACTTGGCTTGTGGGAGTCTCTGGAGCCGGCCCGGTGACCACCGTCATTTGTGGGCTCATGTGGACTCAGATTCTTATTTCCCTCCATCACTACAGTTCACACCATGATCAACGCTTAAAAAGAACACGAGATACCCTCCCCCTCGATAAATTGCAAATCTATGTGGGCCCACTTCATGCCTTCAACTATCGTGCTCGCGTTAGAGTGTCTCTCGATCAAATGCGCCACTCAGGTGAGTCGTACCAAGGACGGATTTTAATGTATGTGGTACAAGGCGCAGCAAAGACAGCGAGAAGGCTTAGCGCTATGCATCACATCAAACAGTCAGCTCAGCCCGTTCTCGATTACCTCAGACTGCCCTGATATATCGCTTGCCTCGAGCGTTTGAGGTGTGCCACCCTTCATACAAAGGTTGCACCTCTCACTTGCACGCCGTAACGCCCTGAACTGACACGAAATGGCCTGATACGTTGCCGACGTACACAACTATCTGATCCTTTGAAAGCATAAACTTTCGTCCACGAAATCTCATTACTAACAATAACAGATGTACGACGGAACCCTTCATTTGGCATTGTTGCCGGCCCCCTCTTACAAGATAACGAGCTCATTAGGGCGGGCACACTCGACAGTGCGACGCAGAAGCTTATGATTTACTAGGAATATTTGGAAAGCCAGATTTCAAAACCTCAACCTTGAGTTAGCTTGCTCTGGTATTATCGAGCAATCTATTCGTAATGCGCATAGTGACACGGCACAAGTAGAAAGGTTCACACAAGCGGGGCCCGCGCCGCGTCTCTCTCTCTCTCCATCATGTACAATGCACGTGGCTCGGGGGATCAAAGTTTGTGTCCCAAATTTTTATACATTGCTCCTCTTAATCTGACTGATGATTCTGATTTCATCAGAAGATTGACACAACATTTCATCGCCGTCGAGACTCTAGGCTCGAGGCAATGAGTACCAGCTATGCAAGCCATTGAACGCGTTCTCAGAAGCCTGGTCACCGGCTTGATGTTCGCCCAACCTCTGCGCTCGGAACCTTCGACTCGGAGCAGGGCAGGCTCCGACGGAGAAAATGCCAAGTAGTGCATACGTGATGTTTGGGGCGACTGTGTAGTATCGTCTCTGCGAGATTGACAAGCTGAGGAATCACTCAGACCAAGTCGCTGGTTGGAGACATCCTTAGATCAATTCGCGGCACCCCCGAGGAGGTGCACACTGCACGTCGACATCTGGAGCCTGGCAAAATTGAAGCGAACCCTTTCCATTCTTCGAAGTCAATAATGAAAACGCGTATCGACCACCGTACACGCGTCGTCGAGAGCCCCATGGTAGTTAGAACCGCTCCTGGGCTCACCCCGCATTAAAACAGGCCAAAAGCATTGATGAAATGTGCAGTCGCAAGCAGGCTTCAACTACCTACCTTCTAGCGGCGACCTGTGGGTCGTGGCTCATCATCGAATCATCTGCTCAGCGCTCTTACGATCATTTCAATCCAGCAGCACATGAATTGTCAGGTGTTGATCCTCATTAAACTTCATCATAACTCATCGAACCATGCAATGGCGAATATAGAATACTCAGAACATAGACTCCGCAGCAACCGGGGTGAGGTGGGTCGCGAGTTCACTTCTGACTGGAGCCTTATCATTTACTTGTCGGGTTGCAGGGCAATGGGTGCGGGATTCTGTCAAGAAGTAGTCATTACTCGGTCGTTGCTCACTAAGAGAGGAGGCCTGATTCAATTCTTCGTTGCTGGTATGAGCCCATCTAATTTGAGGACTCAATTCAGTTGCGAGTCATCTTATCAGATAAGACGAAAGATGAAAATAACCCAAATAACCGTGAAATAACCGTGGTAGATTCAATATCAATCTCTGGATCCTCTGCTGCGGTCAACCTTGGTCTTGACTCTTGAATCTGACGAGGATTATAGACACAAGAAATGGTATAAAAGGCTACCGATTCAACCAGTATTCTCCATCACACATTCTCCAGCGCACAATGAGCGACCAAGAAATCTGGATCCGAGAGGACAAGTATCAGAGCTCGTTCCTCGTCGCGCAGGACGATGCTCTTGACTTTGCCGTAAAGAACAGCTCACAGAAAGGACTACCCGAGATTGCGGTTAGCCCGCTTCAGGGCAAATTTCTGTACCTAATTTCCAAGTCGATCCAGGCGACGAGGATCTTGGAAGTGGGGACACTCGGAGGGTGCGTATCCACGTCCGATCCACAACATCCACGTTGATCTCACCAGTAATGGGACTTTCAAAGCTATTCGGCAATTTGGCTCTCTCGTTCTCTGCCAGCTAAGGGCGAGCTCGTCACACTCGAGCTGAAGGAAGAGCACGCAAAGGTAACCTCGCCCTCGAGTTCCATTGGCATTGGAGACTCATTCGATTTTTTGTATTCCCCTTGCAGGTCGCTCGAGAGAACCTCGAAAAGGCCGGCGCAGATGTATCTGCTCGCGTCAAGATCATTGTCGGTCCTGCGCATGAGTCTCTCGCCAAGCTCAAGCCAGACCCTCAACCCTTCGACCTCGCTTTCATCGACGCCGACACGAGTCATTTCACGACTTACTACACCGAGGCGAAGAGACTTCTTAGGTCCGGTGGCGTGATCGTAAGCTCTTTTCTGAGCCGTCACCTATTGCCTGACGTCTAATCCCATTACTTTCTCTAGATCATCGATAACATGGTCTGGGGAGGCGGACCCTCCGATCCTAAAAATACGGAATTCATTAATGTCAAGATCCGGGAACTTTTGCAGTTCTTGAAGGACGATACAGAGGTAGAAGCTACCACCATCGGCACTGTGGGTGTCAAGGGTTATGATGGATTCTCCTACATCGTCAAGAAGTAGACGCCATCTCCAGGGTTCCGTTATGTACAAATACAACCTGTCTGCAAACTTACCGAGATATGTAATCTGGTAGTTCAAGTCAATTTCAGCTGATCGTATGATATCTTCGTTGGAGCTTGTCGAACGACCTTCGAAGTTTTCAAGCTGTAACCAACCTTCAAAGCCAGTACTTGGATCGTGGGAGTCTCTGGAGCCGGCCCGACCACCACCATTTGTGGGCTCATGTGGGCTCAAATTCTTGTTCTCCATCACTACAGTTCACATCATGATCAACGCCAGAAAGAACACGGAATACCTTCCCGCTCAGTAAATTGCGAATTTATGTGGGCTCACTTCGTGCCTTCAACTATCGTGCTCGCGTTAGGGTGTCTCTCGATCAAATGGGTGAGTCGTACCAACAACGGATCTTGATGTCGATGTGTATGTGAATCAAGGCGCAGCGAAGACGGCGAGAAGGGTTGAAGCTATGCATCACATTGAACAGCCAGCCCAGCCCTTTCTCGATCACCTCAGACTACTCTGATAAATCACTTGTCGTGAGCGCTTTAGGTGTGCTACCGAGTAGGGCCCAGAAACCTTTCTGGAGAATGACATTGCCGTCACCGGTGGTATTGTCGGCAAACTGGAGCGACAAGAATAGCTAGTCGGAGATAGGGGATCCTATCATCATTATTCCTCGTTCAACTGCAAGGGTATGTTCAAGATCCGGGCGGCTACCCCTCCATTACTTGTGTATCTTTTTACGTTTGCACCCTCTTATCATGAGGGTGCTAATTAATGAATGGCGGATTCTTCACGTTACATTCCATATTCCGATTACAGTATCAACAACACGATATTACACATCTGGGTATCCATCTTCGTGATCCATCCCCCAAGTCCAATCGAAATGTCTACGCAACAGATGCTACCGCAACTGGTGCGGGAGTGACGTTGGTACTGGCGGGTACACCTCGCTCCCCACAATACTTCTCCACCTCTTTCCTCAATGTCTCTCTCTGCCGGTTTGCTTGTTCCATGATATCGCTAACTCCGTCCACATCCTTGCAGTACTCGTGGGTCACAGCCATCTGCTCAAGAACGGCTTGGAGCTGGTTCGGTAACCACTATGAACTCTCGTCAGCGATCCCGAAGATACCAATCCATACGACAGCTTACCGTAACAATCGGGCTTCCGCCCGTTGCCGTGGGATGCATAGTGTACTTGAGGATGTACTCCCTCGTGAAGCACCAATGCCTCCATCGGAAATCTCGTACTTGGTCCAACGCCTGCAGATACAATGCAGCCGTCTCGGGGTGTGCGAGAGCGAATTCTCTAACGCCTGAAGCATCGGAATACTCTTTGACGGCTTCGAGGAATTCGCGGTGGTTTCCTGGTCGATACTGGCGGAAATCTTTGAGGATTTCAGTGAGTGGGGTATGAGGCATCGATATCTGGAGGAGGTTGTCGCAGAGAGGAATCTACGGAGACGGTGTAAAAGATATATCGTGAGCTCAAATGACAGGATACAACGTGAGAGGAAGACCGCTGTACGTACCATACTGTCGTTCGCTCCTGATTCGCCTCGGAAAGACATGGGTTCCTCACTGACGCCTTCGTAGATTACACCCTTGGGAAACATAGATTGCGACGTGATTCCAAAGATGAACGTCCGGAAGGTTGTGTAACTCGCGGGTTTGCTGCGGCCCCACATCGCTGAGAAGGCATGTTAGTTATCACCGATGCAGACAGAGGGATGATCATACTCACTATTCATGACACCGTTGATCTTTGTCAGTGCACCGACGACTGTACGAAGTCCATCATCAAAGCTCCCCCGGTCGCGAGATCCACATGCTTCGAGGACTTCGGTAGCTCCCCTGACGAGAGGTCCTGACTCCTTCACCATTGCTATATGCACGAGGACGAACCCGGCCTCTGAAGAGGTGGGGTCCTGACCCAATTCAAAAGCCCGGATCAAGCGAAGGTTGTCGTACTCGAGTCCCTTCTCTTGCTCCTCCAATCGATAATTGAAGAGGGCGTATGAGCCGGCGTACTCCATGAAAGGTTTGAACCCGGCACTGAAGGGTTGAAGAGAACGTGCGCAATTAGCTCGAGTAAAGGTTAACAGCTTGACACTACTCACATTTCAGCAACCTTGACAATAGGTAGCGAGATGCAACGAGGTAACGACTGTCGACCAAGACCATATCCTTCTCCCTTCATGAATCGCCCGTGGCATGGCTCGAGTAGATACGCCGAAGCTAGGAACGAGTAGTCGCGATAAAGCGCGTTCATAAGGGGTTGGTCCTCGCGATACTTCTCGATCTCTTCGCTGAGGTCGGGTAGCTCCTCCAAAACAGTTTCACCGAACTTGTTTTGGGCGAGGAGTCCAGGCTCTCCTGAGAGTGTCTTGACAGGCATACGTTGGAGGAGAGACTCAAGAGGCGCGAATTCAGGTGGGAGCTCGACAACGGGGTCTTGGCGAGGGAGGAAACCCCTGGATGTGGAGACCATGAAGGATGGGAGGGACTTGTCGTTAGGACGAGTATCCTCTAGAACTTTGAAGTTGAAGTGAGAGGTAGACATGATGAGCAGATGAAGACGAGCAGATTAGTGGCTCAAACTGAAGGAGTCAGTTGAGGACGAGAGTAGCGCAGCTCAGCCTCTTTAAATGTGGCGGCCGGAACTATTCCGGTCTCATCCTCCTGTCCCCGATCACGGGAACGCGACAGGGAAGAACACCTTGTCACTTGGCGTAGCTCTGTTTGTAGCTCCCCAGATATTGGCTGTTAGTTTAATAGTTGAGGAAGGCGTCGGATGAAGGATTATGCGTGCTTGCTTACGCCTGATGGGCTTCGGCTCGACAATGAGAGATCGTCGGGGAAAACATTGAGGTCCGACGGTATCAAGATTTGGGGTAGGCCCGTGAATCGGGAAAGGTAATGAAAAGGGTTAGGAGAGGCTCGGAGTCTACTTATCTATTGCATAGCGTCATGTCAATGGGAAAGGTGAACTTCAAGTAAAACACTGATTTCAAAACTGGCGCCTCTGAAGGGGATGGTTGAGTTTCGGCCGCTGATGAGATGATTAGGGGCTGTTATCTGAGCCCACCGTTACCGTATACTACTCACAGGTGCGCTGTTTGAGTGTATCGGAACTTGGAAAGAGGCAAGTTTGAGGTTGAGGAACCCGTACTATGATGCTATCGATGAGAGAATGTACATTCAAATTAGCCAGGTAACGCAAGAATCCGGGTCCTTCCCATCTCCGGACCTCCACACAGAAGGTCCGGGGAAGACTGGAGAGTCGACTGTTTCCCCACTGGTATACTATTCATTTCCACGGAAGCGTCGGACCTCCGCACGGTCCACGTTATTGGCACCTCGAACAACTCGAGGTCAGCGTATGGTCTCGACAGAAGATGCACGTAAGGTAGACCGTAGATGACCTTGAGAAACTAAACCGGACCTTTCTGCTTCTAAGACTCTTGAAGTATCACGGGGTCGTACCGCACTCTGTTCCATCTATCGACTTTTCGACATCACCGACTTCTCTCAATGATGACGATAGCAGCGTGAATACCCGTGCGCTGGACGTCGACACCGATAGCGCCGTCAAATCGTCGTGTGGGCTGCGCTGGGTGTTGACCAGAATGATAATAATGGTGGGATAAAGAGCCTGTGGAATTTCAGCGTACCCGTCGGCTCAGTATCAAATGGTGGGCATAAACAAGCTAAATGAGAACAGACGTACAGAGATTTGGTCTCCGAGAGCGGTCAGAACAGCGTTAAAGAAAGTGATGAAGTTGGGGTCGGCATAATCATAGCCGTAGAATAAGTGTAGTTGGCTTAGCTACCATGCCCATGTCAGTTCACGGCAAATGAAAAAGTATTGAGCACTCACAGAAGAAGCAATATACAAATCCGGACTCGATATGAACAAGCATGACCCTCTGAGTCGTACGCCTCCCGGAGTCAATGCCTGCCAGGCGGAGGTATCTATGATGTTCCCTGTAAGAACCTGGCGTCAGACTATCCATATAAATACCGGAAGGTACATATATAGCCTATAGGTAAGAGCGAGACCTACCAAGCCCTCAGACCGACCAGACTCGTCGAGACAGTACTTGTGACAAGCGAAATTACGTATGCGATAGGTTCAGCCCACGACTTTGAGCCGAACGATGTCAGTGTTTTACCGCTCATGCCACTTGAAATGACGAGGCAATTCGCAGTAACTAGTACGAATGCTAACGGAAAACTGAGAACGAGACGCGAAGGTGGAGGAAACGAGACCGACCGAAAGATGCCGCAAGCAGCGTAATCGATACGTGTACGAACTTGCGAAAAGGAGTCCTATTGCAGATAGCCCAAGCTCTCCATGTTACAATGGCATCGCCGATTAACATCTATCGATGCCACAAGCCGTTATCAATGCGTGTCCAAGAAGAAATAAGTATGCGAACACGTACGTTCAGAAAAACCAGTCCTTCTGTCGAGATGCCTAACGACACCGCACCTTGATCGAGTGAGAGGATGCGTTCTTGGATCAATAAAGAAGATTCCCTCAAAAAACTCCTTGTCACACATAATGAGCCAAGAGGTATTCATTGTCCAAAGGGCCGAAGCTGAAAGAAACAAGATAATCGTTGCAAAGAGAACGAGGAGGTTCAGGGTAGCGAAGACGAGCTCACAACTAGTGGCGGGCACTCAAATCAGTCTACCTGTGGGATAGTTTCGGACACACTTACATTTGCAATCGAATCGCCTAGCCGAAACAAAAGCCCATGATCCAGTCTCACAACGACCGAAGCTATGTTGAAGACAAGCGCATGGCCAATGCTGCTGAGCAGCGGTTAATCTTGCCCATTTGACGGAAAACCCATGGATTCGAATTGTTGAAACCTACACCAATAGAAGGCCTTTGAGTCTGAGCAGAATTCTGCGAAAAGAGGACGGGGCTACGTACAAAATTGTTATCGTTGCCAAAGGTACCTGAGAATTCAATACCGGAGGTTCTTCCTATTCTCCTTCGCGGTCAAAGTATAGGTTAGAATGCCTGAAAGAGACGTGAGCGGGAGATTTGAGCGAAGCAACAGTTCCATACTTTTATAGTCAACCATGGGAGCAACTCCAGCTGCAGTACAGTTTTTGAGCCGTGCACATATTGCTAATCCTACAGCTTCTAAGCTGCAGCGTCACGACGTCAAGAGTAGAGGGAGGACAGTGGGATAATAGAGAATCGAGGGGTAAGGAACGTCTCGACGCAAGTGAATTGCAAAGCTCGGGCGACAAGTACGGATATCAGCTCAACACTACCCTTAGAATTCAACGCGATCGATGAGCTGGACATATTCCACGCGAATATTTGGGTGTGCAGGGCAGAGATATTCGAGGCTGTCCAGAGACTGCAAGTCAAGCTAGTCAAAGGCGCGCGGGTGGGAGAACGCCGAACGATGGGAGAAGGTCAAGAACCGGGAATGGTTTCCCGGGTTCCGGAGCTGCCCGTCGGACCTCTCCGATGGTCCGAACGCCCGTCCAAGTCCAGGAAGAGTGAACGAGAATATTTAAACCTATCCCTGTAGACAGAGGGTACATGGACCTGCCCTCCAAGTCGCAAGAGTTAAAGAGACCGAGGTCAGCCAAGCGAACAGCCTGAAGTGAGTATTAATACTTGATATTCCAAAATACTTGCAAATATACCCTCTACAACTCAGTGTGATACGACGTTTGATCTACCAACTTTGCAGTAATTTCAGCTGGACAAAGCCTTCCTTCTTCCGTCTGTTTCCAACGATCCCCTCCGACGGCCATCGAACCGTAAAGAACGTGCTCCGGGTCCCACTTGTCCTTGATCTCGAGCAGTCTACCATAGTTCGGTCCATAAAACGCTTCCTTGAAATCTGGTTCGTAAGGATCGGCCTGAGAGTCACGCCAGTCAGTGAGGATACCGGTATTAACAATTTTATGACAAACCTCATTGATATAGGAACCCGATCCTGGGGACAGCTGTTTGAGTGCTGGAACGAACTCGGTGGATATCCTTTTCCGATTGCGTGCTACATTTTCCAGGGAATCGCCGTCTTTCAAGAGACTAGAGAGATAAAATGAGTTTCTTACATCGGAAAAACGGAAATAGAAGGAGGACTCACAGCAGGACGTTGAGATGCCGTTCTGCTTCTCTCCAGGCAGGAAGAACAGCATTGTCAGGGCTCCCAGGACCTGTAGCTCTCGTGATGAACTCATGTATGAACCCGCCATCCTCCACAATCTGCCTAATGGTTTGCTTGAGCTCCCTCAACCTCTCTTTGTCCTCCCAAATTGACCTTGGTAAGAGTCGAGAACCGAAGATAAAGGTCGCAACCTCGAAGTTTAGCAGGAATGTGAGGGTCTCGTAGGCCTCCAAGTACCTATCGTAGGTGTTCACTGCGCTGTCATACTTGATCCCCAGACCATCAAGCATATCGGTCAAAGGTTGAAGGAGTGTCGACACCTCAGAGGCGCTTTTGTTTACGGCAAATACTGGGTTAAGTTTGAAGAGTCTGTGATCGTATGTCGCCGTACCGAATATTTTGGCATCCGTAAGAGCTGGAGTGCTGGCTTGATATGCGTCAATGACCTTCCACCAAGTGTCTGGGTCGACTCCCTCGGATGTAAACTCGAGTGATCCAAGCGTAACGGGAAGATCTTGCCAGGTTTTTACGGTAACCGACCATACCACGCCGTATGTTCCTCCTCCCTGAAATTCGTGCTGTAAGCGGCCAGACAAGGAATCGGTAGAGTGACAAACGTACTCCGCCGCTCAGAGCCCAATAGAGGTCTTTATTCTCTGTCGGTGAAGCGCGAACAAATTCTCCTTGTGTTGTGATCACCTCAAACTCGAGCGAATGGTCGGCAGCCAGCCCGTACATCGAGGTCAAC
>JANHQD010001673.1:0-16692 GCA_024721195.1 Marasmius sp. AFHP31 | reverse complement strand
GCCCGACCACGCCGACCTACTTTTTTGTTCGCCCTTTTCCAACGTTATCATTATTCTTTTATGCAACCATACCTTCACACATTTTCACTACGGCTGGCACGGTTCTTGGGCTCGGATGGTTGATGCGGTGGCGATTAGACCTTGACATTGACGATGACTCCCCTTCTATAAAATAAACTTCCGGTAGTAATGGCTCTTTCCGACGACACCTCAAACGAACTCTCTGTGTATTACTTGTCTCTTCTCTCTGTGTTTGGGCTTTTCTACTTCGTTCCTCTTTTCTCTCTAGCAGCAATTACCATCATCCCCCCCACCCATCCAAGCAATACAATTTTTTCTCTCTAACTCTCATCGTTCTACACATACGCAATACATACAATTAGCACGCATCAGTCTTTTTTCTCTTGTACGTACTACGGTACTTGGAGTTTTGTCGGTTTGTTCTATGGTACCTTACTTCAGATGAAGAATATAGAACGTTTTGTGAACCGAAAGACCGACTGGGATGAGGTTGATCTGAACTTGCAAGATTGTCGAATACAGTACTGGTTCCGTTCAATTCTAGCAGCGTGCTGTTTATTGTTGCTCTTCTTGGCCACGCTCTAAACCCGCGCTGGTAGTCCTCTGTGCATGTGAGTAGCCTGAGGTGGGTTACGGTGCTTTCGTTGCGCACAAAGTAAGGAGAACTACTGGAACAGAAGCGAATGCATCTCGGGATAAGTGGTGGTCCTGAAGATGTCGACGGGCACATGGTGTAGGGGTTATCACGTTCGCTTTGCATATCGTCCATCTCGATGAGGTGTGCGAAAGGTCTCCGGTTCAATTCCGGATGTGTCCAAAATGCCAGTTTTTTTCTCCCTGTTATCGGCGAACTCAATCATCCAACCGGTGCGGAAGTGCAGTCCATTCGATGGGATTATTAGGATATAAGTATGTAGAACAGCACTTACAATAAATGACGATACTAAGAAGGATTTTTAAATTGTATGTATTATGAATTATCCGTGAAGTAAGACTCTGGAACCCACCCAACTACATGAACACGATTGAAAACGACCCCCAAAAGTCCCCTGTGTCGACCGTAGCGAGTCGTAAATGAGCATGACCGGGCTCGACACCACTCCTTGAGCACGATACCAGGCCTTTCAACCAAGGATCACCGGTACCGTCGTCCGACTCTTTGACCGTTGGATCGCGTCCGTTCATGATCCGGTCGTGTTTGCCTCCTTTCCCTCTTCCATTCAAGAGATCGGTCAAAGAGCACCGATTGCGCGGTTCAGATTGTAACATGCGCCGAAGAGCGGGCCTGGTCTCGTGTGGCAGGAGGTATAAAGCTGATTCGACATCGTCGGAGGCTTCAGAGCCTAGGGGCCTGGTGAGCCAACGTACAATCGCAGAGGTTCCGAAGCTAGACTCCTTCCTCACATCATAAGGACGTTTCGGAAGCCTGGGGGGACGTCGCAGCATGAGACATACGAACATGACCCCGACACTCCATATATCGGCTTTACGAGGGTCCTCATCGACATCAGCCCCAACAGCGCCCTTCCTTCTAGAACGATGGTAGGACGTGGTAGATGCGCCGAGGTCGATTATTTTAACCACATTAGTCCGGTTCATCAGGCAATTCTCCAGTCCAAGGTCCCCGTGGGTGAGGCCGCGTGAATGTAAATAGTCCACGCCTTCACATATCTGACGAAATATGCAGTAAGTCTCCGCACGGCTCATTTTTCCCGTCATGGCTAGCGCGTATAGCGTGTAGGGGGCATACTCGATGATCTGGAAGGATGGGAATCGGGCTGATGAGCCTGCCGAACCGGGGACTTTCAGAATGAGAGTGCTTACCTCGTAATACCGACCCTTCTCTTTGACGAGATCGAAGGTCTTGACGATATTAGGATGGTCCAATCCTTTCCAAACGCGATAGCCGGCGTTGACCTTCTCCCTGTGTTTGTTCTTTGATTGCCGTGTATGTTTTCGATGAACTTCTTTGACGGCATGTATGTTTCCGTCGTGCTTCGATGGGTCCTGAATTACACGAATCACACCGCATGGTCCCGACACGATGATACGACCGCGTCGGCCATACTTCTCAAAAAGAGATGACTGAGTAGCCTCCAAAGCGTCGCGTAGATGCACCGGAGAAGCAGCTTCCGGTAGATGAGGGTGAGGGACACCGATCTGTTCCTCGTTGGAGCGTAACGAGAAATCCTCTGGTGGAATCGACTTGGATTGTTTATTGGGAACAGTGATGGGATTGTCAGAAAAATGGGGCAGGGGTGGGGTGGGATACTCCGGAGGTACTGGTGAGTACTGAGGAGGGTCAGATGTAGGCTCCGACGGGGGTGAATAGTGAGGGAGAGGTTCTTGGGGAGATTGGTACAAGGAAGGGAGGTGGTGAGGATCGCAGTCGCAGGATGGAGAAGAAACATATGCAGGAATAGGCACGAAGAGGGTTGTCCTAGGCGAATCGGAATCATCGGCCCTATCAACGTAGACATTGTGGGTGTGCTGCGAGTGGTTGTTGAAGTTGTTGGTGACGTTGCCAGCGACGTTAGAGATATTTGGACTGCCGTCGATAGTAACATGCCTAGCGTTCGGTAGGAACTGAATCCACTGCTGAGTGGTATCTGTGACGGCCGGCCGTATCCCCTCAGTCCCCTGGCTTCGAAGGTCGCCTGATGCTCCACTGGTCGAACCTATCCGCGAGTTTACCGTCCTTCCGTCCCCCTCGTGACGAACCGCCTCCGTGGCTTGGTGCGCCGTAGTTGAATCATCGCCTCGGCTGTCAATATTCCCGTCGTTGGGCCTCTCATTGGGCTCGCTCGCCGACCCCGACGGATTTGATTGCTTCGGGGCGTCGCACAACTTCCAATCCGAGTGACACGTCGGAACAGTCATTTCCTTCGAGACATTCTCGTCCTTGGGAGTCGTCGACTCTAAGCCATCAGTACCGATCTCGACGTAGCTGGAGTGACGGCCCAGAGACAGAGAGCTAGTAGGTGTGTAACCCTTCAGTACAATGCCATTCGCCATAGTAGGTAGGGGGCCTCACCTATTGCAACTACTCTGAGATTCTTGTGCGACGACCGTTCCATTTTCCTTGGGTTGAACCTCTCTGGGAGTTTGGCTGGCGGAAATGAACCGAGGGTCGGTGGCGGCAACACCTAGATGTGATTCACTTTCTGTACCGTCCGGGTCTTTACGGTGTCCACGCCCTCTGGAGCATCTGCCAAAACCTAATATGTGTAGAAACACGGCATTCCTGGCATGCACCATCCTTTCCCTTCTTTTAGAGGCGAGGAGATGCATGCGTGGAGGTACCCTTGTGGAAACAGGCAACACCATGATCCTGGTGGCGAAACTCGCCTCGAAGGCTTATTTCTGAAGAGAGTGGTACAAGATAAGGCCAGATATCAACATTTATGCACCCTTGGGCTGTTGTGCATACCCGTAAACCGGTTTCTAACTCGACTCCGCAGTTGACGGGGGAAATCGACTATTTGAATTGTGCAAGTTTAGTTCAGAATAGAGAGAAGGGTGGTGCAATATTCTGGTGCCACTATTTGTGAAGCTCGACAGGATCTGCGATAATCAATGAATGTTATACTGTAACTCTCAACGATCCGATGTCCACGCTCTTGGGCCAAGAGACGTCGCGGAAGGAACTTGGGGGTTGAACGGTTGAGAGAATTATAGCAGGCTGTAACAGAGATGCATCACTCGAAGCCAAGTACGGATACCTACCTTCAGGAGCAATATCTCAGAGACCATGGCGTGTCGACAGCGGTGGTTGAGAGCTTAGATGGACAAAGGCCCACGTGGGAATAAGTTACCTCAAGGGTTCAAAGAAAACGATGCTCGCGACCATCTCTTGACCACTACTAAATCGAGCATCGTCTGGCATCGGCCGTTAATGTTACACCCCACCCACTTTATTTGCTGTATGTATATGAGACTACCTCCACCCGACTTCCAGCATGACACCATGATATCTTTCGGCAGTGGGATGGGATAACAATCAAAAAGGACGTGCCGCCGAAGTCGGATCTCCTTCGAGGGTAAACTTAAAACACACTAGTTTCCTGCAAGTGAGTCTGCTTTGCCTTGACACGCTTTACAACCACTCATTAGCTAGTTTCAATTCAGTTAACTCGGAAGATAAGGTTCCCCGACCATGATAGTGTGAACCTTGTTGAACGAAGTTGAATGTTCAACATTTTACCACAGCAGCCAACCAGAACCTCTCAGAGATCGTGTCGGCCTCCTACACAACTTCGACGTGTGCAAACGTGGACGATACTTGGATCTGAGTCGCAGTACAGCGATCCGAGCCCCCGTTGAACCCTACTCCCAAGGCCACAAAGCTATTATGTATTCATACATGACGAAAAGACACGTTGGATGCAATGCGTGCATTACTTATATGCCTAGCCCAACTATCCCTTCAAGAACCGCCCCGTCAGGAGAAACCATTCATCCTCATCTCGTTTGAATTGGAACTATGACACTAGCCATGTCCCAGAACTCGGAACAACCTGTTGCAGTATATTGCGGTTCATCTACAGGAAATCATATTGCATATGTGGGGGCAGCAGAATGTAAGCTCGCATCTTTCTCGTTGATTCTGTCACTGACCAGGCGTATTTGACCTAATTGTAGCGCTCGGGAAAGCTTTAGCCAAAGCCCAGCGACCATTAGTCTACGGTGGAGGCACCCAGGGCCTCATGGGTGCCGTGTCTCGATCTGTGCTCGCAGAAGGAGGGAAAGTGACCGGTATCACTCTTCGCCCTTTCATGGAGAATGGTGGGGAGGGCGAGAAAGCGCCTGAGAAAGCAATACATCCAGTACGCAATTATGAGATATCACAGAGGGAGGTGCGTACACAAGCAACGTATACACTGCATGACCGTGTGTCAACTTCGTGGTTCTATTATAGGCAGAGATAGAGACAGTGAAGAGGTTTACTTCTAGTGCCCTTACCGTTGCTGATATTTTGGTTTCATTCCAGATTGTCGTCGACAGTTTGCATGCTCGGAAGCTCTTGATGTCCACAAGATCATGTGGTTTTGTGACTCTTCCAGGAGGATTCGGGACCTATGATGAGGTGTGTGCTTCGCGAGGCTCTTCTATTCTCTGTCGCTCGACCAATCCTCCCCGTCCCTTCATGACTAGGTTTTCGAAGCAACGACTTGGACACAAATCGGGATTCAAACCAAACGTTCGTTCATATACCAGCACTTCCCTCACTTGCTGACGGTGACTTCGCAGCGATTATCGTTCTTAACGTTTTGGGCTTTTACGGCCCCCTGAAGCAACAAATCAAAGCGGCAATAGAAGCTGGTTTTGTCGAGTCTCATAACGAATCACTGGTCGTATTCGTTGACGGTCCGGAAGACATGGATCAACACGAGACGTTTGATTGGGGGCTTGCTGCTCTGGCAGCGTTGGATAGATGGCACGAGAAGAGATGTTGTTTGCCCAGACCTACTTACAACTGGAGTTTGTGTGAAAGGGAGAAAGGCCATCCCGTCTCCGGCTACTGATACTCATTGTAAACGTACCGCGTACTTTCACCATCCATACAAACGTCGGGCCCGGATTTAAATACCGAGCTCCTTTGCTTCAGGCATGATCATCATGTAGTCATCTCAACCCAGCACGAGTCATGATATAGATATCCAATTCTTCCTTTCCAATTTTATATCCAAGTGAACCTCCATAGACCTCATTCGCCATCTAAACTTCTTCAATGACTCGCAGTACCAACTCAGTAACAGTATACTGTGGTTCATCGACTGGGACTGAACCAGCCTACCTTAAAGCGGCAACTTGTGAGTAACCAAATTGAGCGACCGATTCTTCCCAGCTCCCACATCACTTCAATTTTTTCAACTCTCGAGTCTTAGCTGACATTATGCTTCTCTACAAGCTATCGGAACAGCACTCGCAAAATCCGATCGTCGTTTGGTCTATGGGGGTGGAAACAAGGGACTAATGGGTGCAGTCTCTCGAGCTGTCGTTGCTGGTGGAGGACGTGTGACTGGGATTGTACCAGTTGCGATGGTAGCTGCTGGAGGTGAACAAGAGAAAGTCGAACAGCCTGCCCTAGACGAGAAGTCTGCGTTGGTGGAATTGGAACCTGACGATGAGAAGGTGCGTGTTCCGTTATATCAGATATCAATGGGGAATGCTGATGGTTGTATTGGATGTAGTTTCAAACGGTTAGGGCCTTCTAGCCTCGTACAAATACGTCTGACTTATTCTTGAATGGCTACAGATTCTCGTGCCTTCAATGCATACGCGAAAGGTTGAAATGGCCAGGCGATCTTGCGGGTTCATTGGCTTACCTGGTGGATATGGAACCTTTGAGGAGGTGCGCATAGGCAATTTATGGGATCATCGTACACGACCGAAGACTTTTGTACAGGTCTGCGAGGCAATTACATGGACTCAATTGGGAATTCACGACAAACGTATGTCTCGCTCTGATCCTCGTCCTCGACTTCATACTCAACAACAATCTCCATTAGCCGTGGTCCTAGTCAACGTCCTTGGGTTCTACGAACCCTTTCGCCAACTCATTGAGAAGTCGGTGGAATCGGGATTTATCCAAGAATATAACGAGTCTCTCGTCGTGTTCGTGGATTGTCCTCGGGAAGCTAAGGAGGAACACGAAACCTTTGATTGGGGTTCTGCAGCCCTGGATGCGTTAGACAACTGGCATGCAACCCGGCACGGGGTACCAAAGAGCCTGTTCGATTGGTCAAAGAGAACGGATGGAGGGAAGGATGATGCTCTGAGCGCCACTTGAAATGTAAGTATCGCATTTGCAGAATTAACAACCCATATCTGTAGATGGTTCGAGTACATGTATGTCCTTCGTGTTTCCGGATTAAAGTACTTCGTAGTGTTATATTAGAGGGGCGAAGAAAGAAGAGATAGGATCTTGTAACTCCAAGAAAAACCCTCGACGAAGGAAAAAAACCAAGACAGACAGATTTGTGTGTCCGCCACATCCTCAAAATCAGACAAAGTCGACGATCTCCAGGTTGGAAGAATATAAGCAGACCAAACGACCTCGGAATCCATCGAAGAGGTAATCTCTCCCACTCGAAGCAAGAGTGACAGGACTACTCACCCAACCATCACGTCCAACTTTGAACAGAGCTATATCGCCATAGCCTCCCATTTGTCCAAGGTGATGGCTACTCAAGACCACCCTTGCCCTTCCAGTATTGTTCGAAGTGACCGCTAATCCATGCGAGAGCGACAACCTTCGGCTTTCACTTCCAGGGCTCTGGTTGGGGATCATGCTAGTGACATCGAAGGTTATATCGGTGCTGTCCGCGGATAGGAGGACTGTGAAGAGCCGTACGTCGATGGGCCCGGGTTGACCATCGACACCTCTGGTGAAGACTGCCGCAAGGGAAAGCTCCGTGGCGGGGGCCCCCGATGGCGAAACAGTCCTCTGGTGCCTTATAACCCTTGGCTCTGAGAAAAGCCCCGGGAAAGTGACGCGGTTCAAATGTGTCTGGGAAAGGGTCTCCTGGTTCCCTGGCGGAGGATAGGAATATGCAACGAACATAGGACTCGTATTTTGGGGCGGACTAGTCCAACCTCCCCTTTCGTTCGTGTGCGTTATGAGGATGGTATTGATCTCTGGCAAATACTCGATGTAATGTTGGTTATGAGCGTACCAAATGTCTGTCTAACAGAGACAAAGTCATTCAGTAGAACAAGGTTTCGAATGGTCGCTACTTGCTGTACCAGTGGGGAAGCGATATGTCTTCTGTGTCGCAATGTCATATATTGTGGGGATGAGTCTAGGATCATCAGCTTTCCTTCCTTGATCGGAAAACAGCAAGCCATTCGAGATGCAGACGTCGGGAATGTCAACTGCAGGTGGGGCGGAAAGGTCGGCGACTTGTAGCAAATGAGGTTTCTGAGATGGTTGGAGGCGCCAGATTATCCTACAGGGTGAGCTCCGCTATCAGATCGGAATCAAAAGCTGCAGCAAAGGCGAACGTACACTGAGTCGTGTGTCGGATACTTTCGCTTGATCATCGGAATGTGAATGTCCGCGTAAGGGTCGCTTATGCCCATTGCTATTCGTCGACTGGAGAAGAAATATCTGCATCGTGGTTCAGACAGGTGAAATATGGGCTCTTGGCATTCAGCCCCTGGTCTGGGTTCCAAGTCGTGAAGGATGAGGGATGAATGAGAGGCTATGAACATATATCTCCCCTGAAGTAGCTGCCTGTCCCGAAGACCGTTATCGAACGGGCTTGCCAATGTGATATAACGCGATGGCCTGACTCGAGGAGACAATCTTTCCCAATTTTCATCCAGGACCAGGTGACGTTCGAGTTCGACGTCATCAAACGACTCCAGAGGGCGACGAGGAAGAAATGGAGAGCGCGTACGCGCAACTTCTATCCATAGGGAGGGTGATCGAGTCAAGTCGCGAGCTCTTTTGCAAGTCTTTGAAAGGTTGCTTTATTCCAAGGCATGAATAACTGTCAGCTAGGGGACGCACCTGTCGGAATGCGATCAAGTCGAGTGGCGAGATATGAGCTAGAATACCGAGCAAATTCTCGTTTGGAAGGTCGAGTAGTTGTAACTTCGACTGAGTAGCCATGGTGGCCGTTGACTGAGAGAGGCCAAGGGGGAATGGTGACCCAAACGTGAATGGCCTGAACCAGGCCTGAGACACCTCTCAACTTCTCGCGAGGATCCCGGGTCTTTTATATTCTCCCTCGGAGCTCCCTTGCCCTGTGCTTTTGTTGCTTTTCAGCACGGGATACCATCGAACTTGCTCGAATTTGCGGCTGGTAACATTGCCAAATTGAAACTGTAGGCAAAGTGTCAGTTGCGAGGTGTCGAATTGAAGTGCTCTCGAAGTTCGAAGAAGGTACAATCGATGTGTAGTTCGAGACAATTGCTGACTTGTTACCAAGAACAAACGAGAGTCCAGTTGGAGTCCAGATCCCGCTCCGGATGACCCTGAACTCCGAATTCAATCATGTTCGAGTTCCCACGGCCCCATTCCTATTCCGACGGACTGATCTCAGAGTCACTGTGCACCTCATACAATTTCTTGGCCATCTAAATGCTGATGCACGCAGCACGATGGAGCGATTGCCTGCCAAAGTGTGCAGCGCAGGAGTATTCATCGAAAATTATCATTCGTGACGTTCCGAACTGCTCAGTGCTGCCCTAATGCTTCATGTCGGGATCTACCGTTTGTTAGGCCATCATATGTACACGAAGTGCAGCCTAGTCACGCCGTGGAGGCGGGCTTGGCTTTGCCTACGGAAGGGTCAATCTTCCTCGACTTGTCCATGAACGCGTCGACATCCTTATCAGTAACCTTAGCTCTCCGCTGTTATAAAATTACAGGTCAGTTACTCCGCACGAAAAAGAGTCAACCAAAAGGTATACGAACCTCCTGGAATTCACCAACGAAAGTCTGCAAGAGCTCAATACACCGTGCTTTGAGTTGCCCTGTCAAAAGACGTCCAGCGCGGTAGTCCTCGCCCGTTTTCTCCAAATCCTCGTCGTCCTCCAAGAAGAACGTCAGATACTGATACGCAACGTCTACTTCTGTGTTGCCTCCGAGCCTTCGGTGCTCTTCCTCTGTTTCCTGACCTCCAGAAAACCCGTGTCGGTTGATCTTGTTCTTGATCTGACCCTTCGTATCGGTCATGAAGATACTGCTATTCGGGTCACTGGCGCTCATCTTGGTTTGCGGGCCTTGTAGGGCGGGGAAGAATTTGGAATGGATCAAGGTGGGTTTGGGGTATTTGAGCTTCTGCGCGACATCTCTAGTGAGTCGGAAGTAGGGATCCTGGTCTATAGCGCAAGGAATGAGGGTAGGGATATTTGACTGGGTGCCGAAGATTTGTGGGAAGGAGTTGGAGAAGGACGGGGCAGCTTGGATAGCAGCAAAATGGATTTTCCCAATGTTATCGCTTTTTGGGGGTGTTAGCCGTTCGTTGAAAGACCTGAACGTCCGATATGAAGACTCACGAATCGGTGAATCCGAAGGTTGCCTTCGCCTGACTGTACGTGATCTGTCTCGATATCTTCGAAACATTCTCGTAGAAAGCTCCGCCAACAAAATCGTAGTTGCTAAATATAAACGTTTTGTTCAGATCGAAACCACAGGCGATGATGTCCTTCGCGTTTTGTCGTGAAAAGCCTTTGGTTTGATCGACCTTGAGTTCGTGTTTGAACAGGAACTTCTCGTCATCTGTAGTCGTAGAGTCCGAGATTTACGCGTGAATGAGAGTAGACGTGGCTAAACCACGCACCTGTCAGCTGAATAACAAGGGGAGCTTCGAACACGTCCTGAAGCCATCTAGAATCGCGTAAGTATGAGGCAAGAGCGCGTTGAAGCAGCAAGCGAGGCTGACGCACTTTGTGAAGACGAAGGGAACCATGTGCCCTAGATGCATACTGTCGCTGCTAGGCCCCCGTCCAGTATACAGGAAGAACGGTTTTCCTTGCTCATAACGATCGAGGATTTTGTCAAACTCGCTGGATTAGTGTAGGAATGAGAAAACCAAGCTCGATCCTGAGACGAATTTCCGTAGACGCACCGATGTGAAAAGAACATCCCTCTTCTCAAGAATATGTGTGGCTTCTTCCCCGTCAACTTCTCGAATCTCTCCAAAAGTGCACTGTCAACCCTCTTCGTCCCAAACTGTTGTATTAACTTGTCATAATCAATGGCTTGTTGTTGACCATCCTGGCTGACGGATCCCTGGACATCCCAGGGGGTAACAATCTGCTCGTTTGCAGCCTTAGAGGTAGTTCGTGTGGCTTCAGAAGGTTCGGTAGCGTTAGAGGTGTTAGAAGTTGCCGGGGTAGAAGCACTGGATGAGGTATCGTTGGCTCACACTGAAATGAAATTCCCGATCACAGATGTAACTCACTCGTTTAACGAAGCCCCGGCGAGTGTGTTCACTATTCCTTGGACTGTAGGAGGAGCTGTTAAGTCTGAAGAGAGCTCTTCTGGAACGTTCATCGTTGGTATGGACATGGTGGATAGGAAGAAAGCTTTACAGAATAGCAACGAAAAACAGACAGATCAATCGATGCAGATTCGAGTCATGGAGATAAGATAAGATTGTCCTAGACTTCGTTTGCAAGAATCCCATATGACACAGCAATAACCTACAAGTAGATGCCATACGTGAAATATGGACTACATCAAAAAGACATACTCGAATTCCGTCCTACTCGCCATGTCACTAGAGCGGCAATTGGACGGAGCAAATGTTCGCCAGCGTGCTTCTGGAGTATACACGAAATGACCTCGATGCTTGACAAGGTTCTTGGGCAAAGCAGTGTCCTCGCGTAACCGTAGTCGCCTGTTGGCACGTTTCTACAATGACGGATCAGTATCAGCACCAAACATTTTCGAAAACCCAACGCCACACTGACCGTGTTGACCTTCAACTCGACCACGAGCGGGACCCTGCCGACATGCGCCAACGGGAAAAACACTTCCAAATTCGCATTGTTATGTTCGGGAAAGTATAAGCTCCTCCATTTCTCTACCCCGAAGTATCCCCTCGACCTCAACTCCACCCGCAATGTTGCGTTCGGCGCTGATCTCTCCAACTCGACTTCAAGTCTCTGCCACTGGGCCGCATTACGCGCAAATCGGTCCGTATCCCCAAATAACATTCCGGACACCATATAATGCGCGTGCGTTCCCCGACGCTGAACTCGGAACTCGGATAGGTTGGGAAACGAGAAGGTTTTAAATAGGGAACACCACCAATCGACCATTTCCTCAGGGAATGAGAAGAGATCTTCATAGTTACGGCTAACCGGGTACAGAGTAATGGAACGGAGGGTATTTTGTGCTTGACACAAGAACGACCGAGCGAGGGGGCCGCAAGTGATGCATAGGGAACGGAGTGTATCGGGGCTGTATGTGAGACCGAGGTGCTGAAGGCGGGACGTGGATGATTGCGTGCTGACAATTTGAGCGACATGTCTGAGGACATCGGGGGACATGGGTGCAACAATCTCGAGGACCGAGAGCTCGTTCAGCCGGAGAGGAGTGTTGTCACTCCTAGCCCATTTTAGTACCTTCTCTGTATGTAAGGTAGTTCCAATGAGTTGAAATGACCGTAGCACGTTGGTTGTGTCGGTAGAAATAAGAGGAGGTACGGGGAGTTGCTTCCACTCGTCGTTGGGCTCCTTCGCGGCCGCGTGGCCGAGCGATGCAATTGACAACTCAGTCAAATTCCCGCCACTCACGGCATGGTCGAGGAAATGGAGAAGATCGTCGGCGGCTTCAAATACAACATTCTCCAAAACCACCCTCTGAATCTTTGGTGACTGGACAGCTCTAACAAGGGCCTTACACGACGAGGGCGGAAGTCGGTGGAATATGAGGGGGTAGTTCTGGGAGAAGAGAAGGGAAATGCTCTTCAGATTGGGAAGTCGATGCAAGATGAGATGCAGGGGGGCGTCCTTTGCGGTATACCACGATCTGTAATCCGTGACGAGTTCCAGGCCCTCAATAATGAGCTCCTCCGTGAAGGCTCCAAGCTCTGGCGATACCTCGAGTAGGTCGGCGAACTGGCGAACCCGCGTAGAGCCTAGAGACATCTGGAATGAAATGTGCCGTCGGATACCCACACGCAATTTGTGAAATTGGCGGGTAATGTGGCTCTTGGGGTATTCCTCCTCACAAAGGCTGATAGAGGCGAAAAGTCTCCGACGGGCAGGGCCAACGAAACATCGAGCAGCGAGGGCACATTGGCGAACGGATGCTTCGTCCAGCTCGTCCACAATATGCTGGAGGAGGTCCAAAGGAAGTCGAATTTGACACGAGGATGTCGGCCTCGCTTTGCGCTATAGGTCATGAGGGCTCGAAGCCTTGGTACAAGAGGCTGTTGAACACACCTGAAAGCTTAATTTTCTCTGCACAACATCCAATCGCATACTTCTCTTCCTCAGCATGGGTCCAGGCGAGTTCAGCATCGTGTTGGGTGCGCCCATGGTGTATCAACGGAAACGCGGTAGACTGTCCCAGAGTTCTCGATTGGCGTATTTATATGGGATGAGACGCCCGACTATGTTTAATATCTGGGTTGCTGGATGTCAAGACTATGCCAGATAGGGAATTGACGCACATACCGCGGGCAGGATATCTTTAGTCGCTGATCCCCTTGTTGATGATGCTACTGGGGTCATCGGGAAGAGCGGTGAAGAGTTGGAATTGCCCGCTAGATAGAGAACTTGGAAAGGAGGGGAATGAAAGTGAGAAACTCGGCCGTCCGGGATGAGACGAGGACTCACAAGCTCTGCATTATACCTCGATCATGTCAAATAAGACACCCGGTCCTCGTCGTCTCTTCACGATAATCACCATCTTCACCGCCATATTCCTTGTCCAGCAACTCCTTCGAACCTCTGTCGTTTCGTTCTCTCGCCCGAGCACGATTTATCCGCATGGTCTAGCAACGAAAGTCTCCAAAACCACTGTACAAATCGAAGGCCAATGGAAACACGTTCGTCAATCGCTCGGATTGCCTCTACTTCCGGATGTAATTGCTGTTGAAGATGATGGCGCTGGAGTAACGCGTACTGACAGTGAATCGGTCGCCCCGCCTCGCCTTTTCAGGTTCAAGCGCTCGAATGCTGTAGAGCTCGCTGAAACTCCCAAGATGGTGCCTCTGACAGAGCTGTACTTCGCTCAAGACGCCCTGCAAGAACAGAAGATATCATATGAAAAGTTGCGAGAGAGCTTTCGATTGAACGCAATGAAAGGAAAAGTGGAACCTGAATCGGATCTTCAAGCAAGACGTCGCAGGGGATACAAGGGACGACGGCCATGGCCAGTTTGACGTGTACGTCGGCTTTGCTCATACCGTATATTACTTCAGCTCATCGATAATAGGCTACATGCAGCGAGGCTCAGTTCAACGTGATGACAACCACCAGACTGAATTCCAAAGACTATTCGACGTTTTATTTCGCATAAGTTACATATTGTACACACTCTGGTCACTGCTTCTTCCAACTAGATAGTACTAGAGAAGTTGTGATAGTCAGTACCGATTGACACAATGGATCGTGAAGCAAACAAGGAAGAGTCAGACATCCAAAGGAAGGACATTATAGACCCTCATCGCGCCTACCCCCGCTTCCCGCCAGCGCAAACTCCAGAGGAGCCGGCCCACGCTCCACCAATGTCTTTTGGGTTCAACACGGTATTGGAGGGGGAATATAAACGTTCCGCATTGGGGGAGTACTAAATGGACGCTAGAGTGGAAACTGCGAATGTAACGGAAAATTTCATCTTGCGATGGGAGTGGATTGGAGGAGAAAAGGACAACGGACTCACCGAAAGCGGAACAGTGCGGGCCAAAAATCTTGTTACAAAGACTCGCAAAAGCCTGTAATATGTTGATTAGCATGATGTCGGGAGGGGGAAGGCAGAAAAAAAGTAAGGAAGGATCAGACTAAATGGCACTGGCAAGTGCGCTATGCATCCCGAAGGATGCGTATCTGTTGCGAACAGATAGCCTCTATTCCTCGGCATGGTCGTGTAGGACGGGGAAGAGAATAAAGTCATCACGGAAGGATGTGAAATAATATGACAGGAAGGAGATACTCACCAGAGGGAAACATGAATGAGAAAAAGATGGTGAGGGACGAAAAATTTTATACAAGAGGGTGGTTTGGCTCTGTTTGCGACTATATCACGTGCATAGAAAGTGCACGCGTCGCGACTCTGGAGACACAACCTCAAGAACTCATTCATGTGTTGTATGTCTCGACGCTGACCTTAGATGGCCGAGAAAATGTTTGTTCAAATATTTTTTTGATGAAGAAATGTGTCTGTTGAGGAGCCCATGAGCCAATTGGAGGTAAAGGCAGGTTTCCGAGTCTAAACTTCAACTCAACCAGAGGTTGTGGCGGCCTCGCTTTCTGAAGCGGTACGACGAATGTCCGGCCGCCGCTATTGGATCTAGGCATACAAGCAGGTCATTGTGACCCTTTTGGGCAGTCCTTGCGACTTGTCTTCAGAGTTGCCCGAGGGTTTGGTCGTAAATTCATTCTAGTCTCCGCCCTCGAATGAAGTTCAACTTCGAGGCTTCGGAGGCTTGCGCTTGATAGAGATAAATCTATCCCAGAAATGTCGCCGAAGGCTAGCTAATACCAATACAAATATTCGATTTTTTGAGAAACCTACACACCCGAACTTCCAGAAGTGTGTTCAGCCCTATTCCTGCAAACTCGTGCTTTGGAATCTTTTGGAATGCGTGCTGTTGATCGAATCGCGGCTCTGCACTCCATGGAAGTACGGGGGTAAGACCGGGGGTACAACCGCAAATACTTGTTCTCCACCCCCTCCAGTGCTTTGCCACGAATCTTCTGACCCTTCAAACTTCCTGTAACCAAAAACAAAATAAATATTGAGACCCGTAGGTCTACCACTCCGGAAAAGCGTGTCATCCTTGTGCAGGGGCCATGCTAATCTTCTCTGTATTGTTCCAATTTGTAATATGTCATCCCGAAGGAGACATTGATGTTCTGAACGAGGTCCGGAGTCATCTAAACGAATTTGATTAGGTTGCGGAAGCGTGCACGGGCGCCTGTGTTGCTTGCGCGGAGAGGCGCTTGAGCGTGGGAATCTGGTTTCAAGAGAGGAAATTTACTGTCTTGTTCAAGAATCACTAAAAACGTCTCCACCTCGTCTCCCTCGGATATCTTCCTATCACCATTTGAATGGGCGAGCTCAAATCCACAAGTCTTTGGCGGACTTTCTTGGACGCGTGATATAGTTTTATGCTTTTGTACTTGTTGGGATCATGGAATTTATGTGGCTATTTTTCTCGAGATACTACGGTCGGATGCGACCCGAAAACTTGCCCGATCAGTGGAACCCCTAGGCTCACGAGCTCGACTCGAGCTCCTCGAACGCGTCACGACGATTGGGCTGCAAAGTTTCTGGGTCACTTTCACAATCTGGTTTCATGAGCGGTCCCCTGAGATGGATCCAAGACGATATACCCTGAAATGACATTTGTCTGGCCAGTCAACGTCCGACGCCCAGTGCTCAGGCTATCCCCCGCCTCGCTGTTCTATATCGGGCACATGGTGTAGGGGTTATCACATTCGCTTTGCACTGGGTCTGACATAGGGCATGCGAAAGGTCTCCGGTTCAATTCCGGATGTGTCCAGTGAGCTTGGGCTTCAGTTTTTGAACAGTTTTTGTGTAGGTCAGAAAGGTGATCGGGTTGCAAGGTACTGACTGCCACGAAAAACAAAGTCCCCTCGGACTGCGGATTCCGCGCTCGAAGAAAAGGTGGTCGAGGCAAATGTTGTAGCGTGGTGGTACAAGCATTGGTCGATTGCATCTACTGAGAAGGGCTAGCACAGTAGCTACTAGCTACAACGAATCAAGATCTCCATTGAATGTTGAGGTGATGTCAGGTTGAGTCAGGTTGCGCAGGCGCTTGAATCGTCTGTGAATTACCCATTGCAGTATAAGCCGTTGTAAAGTGCGACGCATACCGCCCGCCTCTATAAGGCAGATAGAAGGAAAACAAGGAGGAGGCGGGAAGGCAATGTACTCGGGCCAAGGCACAGGACCCAAACGAAGTACAATGTCCGCGTCAAAAAGGTCCAAGCAGAATACCCTGGGGAAGCAATTAC
>JANHQD010001672.1:0-37181 GCA_024721195.1 Marasmius sp. AFHP31 | reverse complement strand
CGAACACTCACTCCACCCTATTTATAGAGCTCCAAGAATTGCTCGACGAGCACATGTTTGTTCAAGAAAGCAACGGAGAGAAGTATCATGTCTTCGCGGTCACCAAATCTGCATCTTTTGGCGCAACCGCTCTCCGCAGGGTAAAAGTGTCCATCGACATCCCTGTTGGACCCGTGATAGTTCAGGTACTTTACAGTTTTGAGCCTGGCTCGGACTTGCATATACTCATGCACACCTCTCTGCAGCTTCGTGGCTGGATTGACACGCTCACCTTGATCTGCGAGATTCAGGTGTATATCAAATACCCTCTCCCCGTCGAACCAATCAAAATAGGTGAATTCACTGGAACCCTGAGCCTAGACGGCATCAAGATCAATATCAAATCGCCCGAAGTCAATGGATGGATCAGGATCTATGTCAAGGATTTCTGGCTTTGCCTGTCCTTTGATGTAGTTGTATTCCGTGACGAATTCAAGGGCGATATCAAGGTTACCCCAATATTTAGGTGAGTTTTTTCTTGAGGTCGTTATACTAAGGGAGGAGAGGTGTTGACTGCGAGTTTTAGTCCGAATGAGGCCGCTCTTGCCTCTCTCCAGGCCAACAATGATGCCGTTAACAAAGCACTGGCCAACAGCGTCCAGGAACTGAAGATCGAGGCGTCTGCCTAGTTGAATGGGAGACGGTTCAAGAAAGTATAGCAACATTTCCCCGCTCTCGTTCTCTGCCGATCAAACCAGAAGGTTCTTCTACTTAGACTCGAGTCCCACGTATTCTTGTTTTCGACTTTCATTCATATACACACCTTTACTCGGAGGTGCTTCTCGTGCCATTCTTTATCGTCGGTCCCCCCGTAGAAAGCTACCACGCTCCCTAAACTACTATGCCCATTTATTGCTCACATTATGCCTATCGAATCTGTCTCCGTGTTCTTCACCTCCAACTGACGGGAGCTACTCGAGAGCTACCTATCTACGTTCCTTACCCTTCAGATCTTTTACACTGCGCTGCCCAACTCACATATACCTATATGCCCGTTTGCTGCTTGTGTGCCTATGAACCCTTTTTGACTAGCCAGAGTCGTGGATATCGAGTGGGAGAGATATACATGCCGGTCCGTCAAGCACGTGAAACACCGAAAACTTAGGTGTTGCGGCCTTGATGGAGTGTTCAGGAGGTTCGAACCACCATGTTCCACGAGTGGTGAGCCGAGATTACCGCCAACAGCAATGGCTAAGTTGAGAGTAGCATGACTATGATCATTCAAAAAAACATTCGCTTGTTTCCTGCATCTCGACAGCACATCGTACAGGAGTATTTATATCCTCTCAATCATTGTTCATCGAGGGCGTCAGCCTAATAGTCGGAGCACGACTTCTCAACACCAACTTGAATCCCGTCGGGAATATTGCCGGTGTCGAAGTTGAACCTAAAATTTCCATTCCGGATCAATCCAAATCGGACACATAGTGAGTAGTTGAGACTTACCAGATGTAGTGGCCATTTTCCTTCTGACCGTAGTTAATACGGATGCGGTTGCACTAAAGTGACGGAGCCAGGCGATTAGTTTTCCGGATTACAAGGAATTCGAACGAGTTGTAGCAACTCACGGGTTCTTCGAGGGTACACTTATCAGCAGTACCTCCGGGAGGGCAGTTGAGCAAGCTCCCGGGACTTCCGACAGGTGTACGACGCTGGACCTCGGGGGTAGAAGCGGCGAAAGCAACAGTAGCACAAGCGACAATGGCGACGAAGACGGTGGTGAATTGCATGATGAGTCGAAGTGTTTAGTTTGCTGGTGAGGTTGTGGTAGTGAGATCGAGAGTACTTGGGGTGATGAGGACTTCTAGCCAGCTCGTGCTCAGCTTTTATACATGCACGTTTGTGTACTACTATTCATGAGTCTACTAGCCTCCAAAAAAAATGTGGACTTGATTTCGAACAGGTTATACCGGCGTAGCCGTTCGGTGTACGTGGGATCTATTCATCACCCCACAACACCCTACTCCAGCTCCAAAAGCGTCGGGAGTGCTGTCCTGATCGCTCCACAGGGACTCATTTATCGCTATGCCGCAGCCCTCCAAACTCTGGAAGACTCGTTTCAAGTGGATGTATGCCGGTTCCTAGCCTGCCGATGATGATTTGCCGGTTGTGGCGCAACATTTCGCTCGGCTATTCTTCTTGGCACTGACTATACCTGTTAGGGTATGAAGTCCGCCAAAACCCAGGTTGCGAAGGGTCAGATTCATCGTTACTTCCGAGCGAGAACACCGAGCGACGCAGTCTCAAAACATTCCAGGGACCTGAAACATGGAATCCAGTGGAGTGCTCGTAGGCCTACTAGTTCGGGTGTCCAATAAAGCCTCTTGAAAGCTTCGAATCACTTCTTAGTAATTCAAACTCGATAATTATATGATTCGGTTCGTGGCCCACTGCCTGTGCAACTCTGTTGCTTCAAAATTTAGCGGCCACTTCAGGGCAGACGTGGTGCTCTGCCATCCGAGCATCGTCAAAAAGGCAAGTTCAGCGATCTACTGGCAAGTGTGGTTCGGTCTCAGGCTCCTTTTCCCTTGTATGAATAACCTGTTTTTGGCACGTTAGTGCCATTATCCATATTACGGTTGAAGACTACGGAAGTCTTTGCGGAACCACTCTGAAATACCGTTAACTTGTCAAAAGGATGGATCCTTGAAACACTGAAGTAAACCGTGAACGCTCTTGGCGTTCGTGGTGACTACCCGCCGGACTGCCGCCAACGATCATACTCCGCCACAGGGCTTACCGAGTCGCATACTTATACGTACATTTCCTTGCGTTGCCCGTACGTTTGTTCAATAGTTTCGTCTTCATATCAAACACGAGCACCTGTTTGAGGATTACCCGCCCAGAATAACAGTTGTGGAGAGATCTTAAATGCTCAAAACTAGGATCGCTTCATCTTGGCGACTACCAGATCTCGACGTAGTTGAGGCGGGAACGCGGGAATGAGCGCTCGAGCCATCACAAGAATTCAGTGAGGGGGGCCGTTTGTAACGGTTGGGTACTGCAAAGTGGAGTCAGCACTCACTCGCAAAGAATCACAGTCCAACGATCAGTCCTTCGAGTTTTTCGGACTTGCCAGACGGTTGGATAAATTAGGTTGAATTGCATGTATGCAAGGATACCATCACCATGTCATTGCTCAATATGGCAAAGGCTGGGTCACTGAGATGTCGAAGTAGGGAGCCGAATACACGAGAACTACCTCAAAGCATATGGATCTTTGGCAACACTATATCTCTACCGTCACCAACAAGAGATGAGCTCCAGTACAGACTCGGAGCCCTCGAAACGGATACAACATCAAATTGGCTCGTGAGAGTCGAGCAGATGCAGTTCTGGTAAGTGATTGGAAGATTTATGTCTACCCCAACTGCTTGGGCCTGTGGGCACTCCATTGAACGTGTTTCAGGATCGTACAGTGTTTTAGGACTGAGTCGCTCGGTGGTTCCGCTCGGGAGTGACGATGAACCTAACCGTTTACAAACTGGGCATTTCGGGCTTCATAACCTGACAGGTTCAGTCGGTGCCAAGAGGAATATCCGAGCGAAATGTCGCGCCACAACCGGCAAATTATCAGCGGCAGGCTAGGAACCGGCATACATCCACTTGAAACGAGTCCTCCAGAGTCTGGAGAGCGCCAGCATAGCAATCAGTGAGTCGGGGTGGAGTGTTTGGGACAGCGTTCCCGACACCTGTGGAGCAGGAATAGGGTGTTGTGGGGCAATGAATAGATCCCGACTACAGCGAACGGCTACGCGCGGATGATTCATTCAGAATCCAGTTCCACATTTTCCAGACGCTCGTGGGCTCATGTATAAGAGTGCACGAACGTACACGTATAAAAGCTGAGCACTAGCTGGCTAGAAGTCCCCATCATCCCAAGTACTTTTGTTTTCACTACCACAACCTCACCAACAAACTAAAAACTTCTAATCATCATGCAATTCACCACCGTCTTCGTCGCTATTGCCGCTTGTGCTACTGCTGCTTTCGCCGCTTCGACCCCCGAGGTCCAGCGTCGTACACCTGTCGGAAGTCCCGGGAGCTTGCTCAACTGCCCTCCCGGAGGTACTGCTGATAAATGTACCCTCGAAGAACCCGTGAGTTTCTATAATTCGTCGAGTCTCTTGTAATCTGGGATGCTTATGTTCTGGTTCCATTCCTCTAGTGCAACCGCATCCGTATCAACTACGGTCAGAAAGAAAATGGCCACTACATCTGGTAAGTCTCAACTCCCCACTACGTGTGCGATACGGACTTATCCGGAATGGACATTTTAGGTTCAACTTCGACACCGGCAATATCCCCGACGGAATTCAAGTTGGTGTCGAGAAGTCATGCTCCGACTATTAGGTTGACGCCCTCGGTGAACGATAATAATCGAGAGTAGTATCGTAGAGGTGTAGGATACAGGTTTTTGAACGATTTCAGTCGCGCTACTGTTTTACTTCTTACTATAAATCATGTGGCATGACTCTCAATAATTGTTAATTCATTGTCGTCAGAAAGCCCCGCTGACAGTGATCTCATCACCACCGACACTTTCGGGTATCTCTTCGTGTCGGGATACCAGATCACCTTTTGGAAAATGGTTAGCTCGAGTCTGGGAGGCAAATTTCGCCGTTGATGCTATCTACGACAACAGTTTCACGGACTACAAGTCCTTGCTGATGAGAACTCACGTACGTGTTATTTTACTTTCAGAGTTAAGACGGTAACCCTGCTTGTGTCCACACGTCTAGTAGTTTTTGCCATCTCGTTCTATCCAGAAGTCCGGAGGCCTCCCAATCGGAGGTACGAGTACTCTTATAGTTCCCTACCAGTCTTCTGTCGCTTCACATAACACAAATACAACTCTAGAGTCACGTAGGTCTATACACGCCCACTCGCTACTCCTATCCCCATCAAATTGTTTTCTTCTTTATGAACTTATTTCGAGCGTCCAGCCACTGAGAAGTGGTTGACTGCTGCCTGTAGGGAGACATAGTTCCCGATAATTTATCCATGCCTTCAAACTGCGAACTTCGCGTCCTCACAGTTTATACAGATAGATAGGTGGATTATATATTATTATAGACAGTCGCAAGACTAAGGTCATTGGGCGTTGTATTCTACACCTCCACCATACTACTTATGCTCTCTCAATTATCGTTCATTGAGGGCGTCAGCCTAATAGTCGGAGCATGACTTCTCGACACCAACTTGAACGCCGTTGGGGATATTGTTGACGTCGAAGTTGAACCTACACGTTCCATCCCGGATGAGTCTACCATTCTGATTTGTGAGAAAAGTAGGTAGTCGAGACTGACCAGATGTAATGACCGTTTTCCTTCTGACCGTAGTTGATACGGATGCGTTTGCACTAAAGGGATAGCACCAGAGAATTAGCTTCCCGGATCACAACAAACTCGGACGAATTGTAAGAACTCACAGGCTCTTCAAGAGTACACTTATCAGCAGTACCTCCAGGAGGGCAGTTGAGCAGGCTCCCGGGACTCCCGACAGGTGTGCGACGCTGGACCTCGGGGGTCGAGGCAGCAAGCGCAGTAGTGGCACAAGCAGCAATAGTGATGAAGACGGTAGTGAATTGCATGATGAGAAAAAAGATTTAGTTCGTTGGTCGGGTTGTGATGGTAGTGGTAGTAAGATCGAAAGCCCTTGGGGTGCTAAGGACTTCTAGCCAGTTTGCTGTGGGTTTTTATACGAGCCCGCGCATCTTGATTCATATCAGTCTCCGGGCGCCTGAAAACTTGAAACTTGTCTTTGAACAAACGAGTCATTCCGGGGTAGCCCATGGCCGTGTTCGCCACAGCGAGGATATACTCGTTGCCCCATAATACTTTACTCAGTCTCCACATGGCTCAGGATCGATTTCCCTAGTCGTATACAATACTCCACAGTGACCCACCGCCATGTTTCAACGTTTCAGCTTCCTAAAAGACCCAGCAATGACTGGGGGTTCCGAGAGCACGGGAGAAAAGGAGCACTTGCTCCTTGAGAACACGATTTCACTATGTGAAGTCACTCCAAAAACAAGACAGAAGCATAAATGCGACAGCAACGCTTGCTTGTGGTTGATGCCGATGCTCATGCCGGATCTCCACAAATGATGCCGCCAGGAGATCCCCGGCAACGGCACCTATTTCGGAACTCGGCTATTCTCGATTCAGGCTGCACTTGGCGCTGACAGTTGGTGCCGCCATGCCCGACTAGGCTCAGGCGCTGCACAACTCAGTCCTAAAACAACAGTTGGAGTCCGTTCTAGTATCAAAACGCATTTTGTGGAGACTCTCTGGGCCCTGCGTGTTGGGATACTCAAGAAACCTTCGAGTCGTGATAATCTCTTTTGTCCTGCATGTTGTTAACGAACAAAAGCCTATAAAAGGTACCTCCAAACTTGTTTCTGTTTCCATAATCCCAGTCCGAGTCCATTCATCGCCACCCATTCCCCTCTATCACTCTCAACGTCTCGTCATGCAATTTACCACCCTCTTCGTTGCCATCGCCGCCTGTGCAACCGCCGCTTCAGCTGCGAACATCCAAGGCAGACAAATCATCCCACCCGGAGCCCTCTTGAAAGGCGAACCCAATGACTTGCTCAACTGTCCTGGAAGCAGAATCGCTGATGCCTGTAACCTCGAGAAACCTGTAAGTCTCATGCGTCTCCCCGATACAAGGTAGCACTCGTACTGACATCTTCGTTAGTGCAACCGAATCCGAGTCAACTATGGAAATCCGGTGAAGGGACACTACGTCTGGTATTATCGCTTTTTTGGCCGGGATTCCCGCCTTACTGACTGCCTGACCTGGCAGGTACAACTACAACACTAAGGATGTCCCGAACGGAGTAAAGGTTGGCACAGAGGCTTCGTGCTCGGACTATTAATTGTACCACACAAGTCCGATATTTATGCAACGCAACATGTATTTCTATCTGCATTGTAGCCATTCATCATCAACAAGTCTCACAAATTAGTATTCGCTACGAAGAGTGAAATCAGGTAACTTAGTACAAGAGCCCGTCAGAGGGTGTTGGCATGAGTAGAGCTTTATGACTTGCTATGACATTCAAACGTACATCGTATCTCTGAGTCTGATACTCGCTCGCGTCCTCCGTCAACCGACACACCTACGACCGCAATTCCGAACAGCTAGTAGCATAAGAGCAAAACCCCGACAGGGACATACTGAGAGGTGATATGAGCTCACGATTGTGAGACGAAGACAACCCTCGCCGAAGGTGGTCGTAAAAAGGTTCCATGAAAAGGGTCGAAGCCAGTTCAACGCCTCATCAAAAAGGAATGAGAGCGCGCCTGATTGATATGATGATCACACCGGGCGACTTTTGTCCGAGAGAGACTATGAGTGTTCATACGCTCGGAACAGAAATACCGGAAGTGAAGGCTGATATTGCTGTATGACAGACCGAGGTTCTAGGCGATGATTTCAATATTCGCGCGATCGGAAAGAAAGCAAGTCCTCTCTGCTTGTTGTTCTACCGGTTGTCTATTTTAGACACTCGGAGCTGGGCTTTGGGCAGCAGCCTGTGCAAACTTGTACGACACTCAACTGGAGTGGGATGCAGTCGTCACGAACGTGGAGCATCGCCTTCGCATGAGAAAATATCTAAGCTCAATTACGGGATCAGGTTGGTAGCGGACGTCTCTGTTGATACTGTTGATGGACATATGACACCTTCCTTCCATCTCCTGGCGCTTGTGCGCTTCGATCACCTCCACTCGTCCATCATCTTATGTTGGCAGTGCAAAACCTTGTACCTGAGTGTGATCATTCGAGTATCTGCATACCGTCGCAAAGGTGCCTCCCCATAATTAGATCATTGTCCCAATAGTGCTCGACTGCCATACATGGTTGGAGTACATAAATCCAAGTATTCACAACTTTTGGTCATAAGCACGGACTCAGAGACAGTAGTGATTTCTTGCATGCTGCCGTCGAATCTATATCCGTTCATCTATCATACATAATACCACGGGAGGTGGCAACATGATACTGATGGAAATTCATCACTCAAATTTCAGAACGGTACATTAGGTGAGATAGCGTCCTACATCCATCAGCACGCACCCCACCAACCCATAATCGACTCTTTCACATCCTCCGAAGGAGAGAGTTTTACGGGCGACAATGAATCCTGACTTCGAGACTCGATACCCCCGTCGAATTATTGTGGACGACAAAGACCTCCGAGTCATTTATTCAGACACCAACACTTGGAACCTTGACATATCGTCTTTCAACGATTACGGGACGCTTGGAGAGCCATACAACCGAACTATGACTGGAACAGCCTCCGAAAAGGCAAGCTTTACATTCACCTTTGAGGGTAGGTTATCTCCTTAGGGTTATGCTAGCGAAGGGAATTTGAATCATTTTGCTTTCTTGTTTGCTTCTTGCCGAAAGGCAACTTCTTCCAAGTCAGAGGTGCTAAGGACAATCGTAAAATCCTGGCCCTGTCCAATACCCGGGATCCGATGGACGACCTGTCCCTTTTCCCCAATTACACCTGCAAGATCGACAACGAGCCCATCCCGCCTATCAAGTACGAGTCTCCAAGGGTCTTCGTCACCAATCTCGTTCTCTGCGAAGGCGAACTTTCTTCCGCAGAGCATACCTTGACCATGGATATTACACTCAATAACCCAGAGGACCAGATTTTTTGGGTGGATTCAATCGAATATTCCCCATTGGAAACCGCGAACATGACGAAGCAGGTACTCAAAGTGGACTCAAGTGACTCAAGAAGTTGCTTCTATTCCAACAGTAGTAAAGAATGGTATATCGAAATGGGAGACTTCGATTCCGTGAGTTGGACAGTAACACCAAACGCATCAATGTCCTTCAAGTTCAACGGTGAGTTTGCTTTCACGAGCGCTTTCCTCAGATTGGATTCCTGACGTTTGTGATGGTTTGATAGGAACGTCAGTATCCATGTACGGGATCAACGCAAGGCTAGATGGCACTACAGCTCTCAACAGTAGTGCGGGATCCTACAGCATTGATGGTAACCCGCCCATCCCCTTCGTTATTCCAGGGACAAAAGCTGCGCCCCAGGACGCGGGGAGCCGGGATGCATGGGCAAACCAACTCATGTTCGAAAATACGTCGCTTAGTAGTGAGAACGAGCACGAAATGGCTATTTATTACAATGGAACCGGCACGAATACGTCGCAGATGCTGGTCATTGATTATTTTTATGTGGCAAACGACGGGGCCGTAGTCAATGGAAACCCACCTGGGCCAGTAGAACCAGAGAGGAAGGCTGTCCCTACTGGAGGGATTGTAGGCGGCGTTTTGGGTGGCGTATTTGGCCTCATAGCAATTGGTGGGCTGCTTTGGTTCACAAGGAGGCGGAGGAGGCACTGGGGTGGCCCGAGGGAGTTGCCCCGTGAGGATTGGGATGTTGAACCATACAATATCATGTCTGAGGCTTGGACGGGCGAGCCTCTGCGGGATTCAAGATCCTCGGCATTGACTGGAACAGCACAATCCACAACTGAAGAACCATCGACAGTAAATTTTGCGAGCATGAAGCATGCGCAACGAGAGGTCGTCAATGGGCAGACACGTCAGGAGCAGGACAGTGGTTTTCGGTACACAAGATTACACAGTGCAGACATTCCTCCAGGGACTGCTACGATACCACCGGCTTACACGCCTGAGTAGTGTAAGAAACTTGATTGGGTATGAGTAGATTTTCTCGGGTGTCTATGAATATAATATGTTTTATAATTCGATTTATTGGATTTAAGAGAACTCTCAAAGGTTTTTTATTCCGCAAGGGGCGGAATTTGTAAGGTACATCCGTATCAACAATAGTATTATAGGGCGAAGAAGATATTCATAGCAGTTAAGATTGTCTTTAAGCCGTTTTCCAACTTGTTCATAAATCACAAAAACCATAAGCCTACAATCGAAGAATTGACTCGATGATGCTTGAGAACCTGTCCTCGAGTTTCGATACCGTAACTGATATATACAAGTAATCTGCCCTCCAAGCCCAGCCTAACAATATGTGTTTATATACCAGGGTATATATCCGGGAAGAAAAGTGTGGGACTCAGCCAACAACGTCTGCTTACTTGTTCACCCACGCCCGGTGGTCTTTTCCCTCAGAAGATGACAACAGTCTGCCGCTCGGACGTTACATCCTTCTTCAGCTGCCTTCCGAGCCTGTTTCCTGGCTTTGTGAAGGCGCCCGCAGAGTCATAGGCGTATACACCCCATCGTGACGATCAATCGAATGAGAACGTCCCAGTGACTTCGCTCATCGTGTTTCTCGCGTCGATAGGTTTCTTCACAGCACAGAAATCTTCTGTCACTGTGTCTCCAGCTCTCGTCGGGCCTTCAGCGAAGTCCGTGTCAGGTCTGTGTCACCTATTTATCACGGACCCGGCATTGTCCTTCGGTCAGAGATTATTGATCTCAGAAATTTAATCCTCGCATAATTGAGTATTTTCGAGTGAGTCTTTGCTGTGATACGTTGTATCACGCGGTATGACAAGCCGCCACAGGCCCGCCGGAAATGCGAGGTGAAGTCTGAACCTACTCTTCCCCACACCCACACTCACTACATTGTCGCTCAGATTACACGTATTCCTAGCTTGCATGACTTTGCTACTGGACTACCTTTGAGTATTGAACACCTCTTCGATAGGTTGAAAATGGTACTCTTTAGGCCTCTTGATTTATTGGCACCCTCAAAACCATTGTTCGAATTACGCGTGTTTGAATTGCTTTTGAATGTCCGTTTGAATCCTCTTTGAATGCTTCTATGAATTGTTCAAACGAATATTTTAATTTCCGAGTATCAGTGTGCTCGAGTACCTGGTGGTCAATCACACCGCCGCTGAATTCCGTGACATGATGATTGTTGTACCTATGGGTGCAGCAGGGCGTGTAGGAGGATGAGCGGATCCCGTCACCATTGAGCATCATCAAAGCATCATCCTGCGGCGAGAGGTGGGTGGCAGGTGTATTCAATGAGGAATTTGATTGCGAGACTATTCGAATGGAGACCGTGGTCCGGGACCTTGATTATCTGACTCATTGGCGCGCGTTTCTAGGACAAACTGTGAAGGTGTACGCAACGAGGGTAGTATGAGCATGAAAAAATTCCTCTAGGAGGTGAAATAATTCCATTTTCCCGTTTATTCAGAAATTCGTTTCTCGAAAAGCATGGCGAAGTCCCACGATTTGGGAATAGAAGCCTCCTGTAGCCAGCACATAACAAGATTACTACAAGAGAAGTCGAAAAATCCCAACGGTCCAATCTTCGGCCTACTTGTTCCTTTAGAACAAACTGTGAACCGAGATCTTTGGGATGCCCCATTACCTTATCCAAGCGGTCTGTGGCGTCCGTCTCAAAGAATGGAACCAACGGGTGACACCATCCGTTAGACCCAGACAGAACAAACGAGTTTCCATAAACTGCAGCCTTGAAATGCAAGACCGAAAACTCCGACGATCGGCCGCTTCCTCCCACCTACCCATCCATGTGCCATATGACACCATCCGACATAAAGAGGGTTTCTCCCATCCTCCCTTGATTGAGAATTCCGCGCCACACCTTCCTTGCGTATCCAAGACACTGGATACGAGCACCAAAAAGGAAGGTGCGAGCATCGAGGAGGCGGATCAGACGGGAAAATGGGGACTAGCCATTACCTCGTACCCTTCCTTCCCGTTCTAATTCGAAGGAATCGGGAAGGTGGGATCCGGTACGAGCACCTGGTTCGATTATGCTCCTTAAGGAACCTTGAAGGTCGAAACTTTGAATGAAAAGGGCCGAATCCTGACATTACCATAACCTTGACATCAACCCGAACTTACCTCGAGTGAACGCTCAATACTTCCTCCCGTAGGTCTAGGTTACTCCCGAATGACAAAAAAGTGAAGAACCCCGAACGGGATGACGGGTTTACACTCTCCTTCGGACCGAGCGCTGGTTATGATTGAAGGGCACAATAAATCCACTAAACCCGAGCGTCTCTTTGAGCTGCCCAGCAATTGTATGAGAACCTGAGAACTCTGTTATTTTGGTATCGCTTGTAAATGAAAAAAAACGATCAACCTTCAGAAACCGTAGAATGCCCCTCCACGTCAGAAAACACCTGGCCCCTCGGAGCACACCATAATCCCGACGTAAACATTTCGCCAGTCATTATGCGAGCACCCAGCACCGTCGGAAGCTGGGAGAGGATCATAGTATTTACATGAGTTTGGGAGCGAGCTCCTTCATGGGCAAAAATGCCGTCAGGTAGGTAATGTGAGATCTGAATAGATTCAACGGAATCGGATACTTACAATGATTTAGTCGAAAAGGTAAGAGAGACCCATAGCTTCGAACTTAGTCTGACTCGAAGAACACGTGTACTATATTGAGATCAGTTCTGATCAACATCATGAAGAAGCACCATAGCTCCTCAGGAACGATGTTGGCACCGGGCTTATCCAAAGTACAGCTGAGAAAACTCACCATTATATGGCAAATTACAATGAGACCAAAATTCGCGGGATGCCGATGTTCGTCCCGGCTTCGCGTTCGAGTAGATACTCCACGCTCCCCCATCTTCATGTACTATCAGGTCACAGTACAAACTTTGAAAATACCCACGATCCCGGTTCTTTTTGGTTTCCTTGACTTGATCGTACCCGTCGTTGGGTCCCGGGGTCAAAATTGGTGGCGCACGGAGGTTTTAAAGATTAAAGAAGGTTCAGGATTCGATAAGAGCTCGTTGACTCACTCAGTAGCGTGTCTATGATGAGAAAAGGCGGGTATTAGACGGTGCCACACTGGTGTCACTGCTAATCTCGGGAGAACGTAGCGCCTGGCAGAATGAGAATCGACATGGATACCGCATCATAACGGCATATCGGCATCCTCATGATGGGCGTGGACTGAAGAAAATACTTATAACTTGCTTGTGCTCTTTGGCGGCACTAGAGAGGTTGTGACGAACGAAACGAAATTCCATGGGGAGTCCGAGTGCACCGTTGTAGGCGCCTGCCGGATATTCTACCAACGGAAGATCCAAGTTCCGAGCGCGCGCTAAATTCGGACATCAGACTGAAATTGAGTCCCCTATTGGTCCTCTCCGACCCTGACAAAAGCACATTTCACTTCAGCTTCCAAATGACTCGACCTGCATGAGGTCTCTCACAACGTCTTCCTTCAGGTCGAAATACAAACGCGGTAATCTGAAAGAGTAGAAGTCAACCCGGGACCGCCGTCATCGGTTATAGAAGCTTCTCACGCCTGATATCAATATTGGACCTGACTCCCGGGGGTACCTGGTGATTTCGTTTCCCGCCGGCTTGTCGGGAACAAGTTGCCTTCTGAACGATATGTTGGCAATTGAGTTCCTGAGGAATTTCTACATGAACTTTAAGTATGGATGAAAGTCCTGCCTATTGGTCAGTTGTAAACCAAGATGACAGCTACACAACTACCGGATGCTCGAAGACTCCATCGATACTCTACAAATCTGAGATCTTTTCCCAAAGGGTTTGTACCGATGGGAAAGCCTCCCTCGCTTGCAAGTTCCCCTGGGGTTCAGCGAAAATCATGGAATCATCCGTTGCAAAGGACACTTGCAGCCTTACTGTCTTTCAGCTCCGCCTTCGCGTTCTTTGCCTGGTAGAGAAATCTCGCAGTCGCCTTAATCCATATTAATAGTACCCTACAACGTTTTCCGAGGAATGGCGGCCGCCGTCAAGTACGTCTTGATCTGTGCAGAGCTCGGACCGGTGTTGACTGTGGTTGCGGGGAATTTGGTCCATTTCAAGCCCTTCAAAGACGTTTTTGGCTTGGTTAACGTTCGAGTCGAGGAAGCCATTGCCAGCACCGTTGACGGCGGGGACAATGCGTTTATCAATAAGTTGTTCAACCCGCCTCATACCTCGAGTATACACCTCCGACCGTCTGAGTACTTTCACCCCCAACACCACTCAATGCCAACACCACGCTCGACTATCCAGGCTAAGCCAGGGCCATTCTCATATCAGGTTTAATTATCCCAAACCGAATCTGTAGAAATCCTAGCGTCAAAATGTCCGGGTCGCTCGAGATCGTTGACTGGAACGACGAAGCAAGGACTCACTCGTCGCTCGTCCTTTCCGGATTCAATCGTCTCGGGCGAGTTTTCGTCTCAGATTAGCAGCATCAGGCCCCAAGGCCTCCGGGAATGTATTAGGAGAAGACCGGCGCCGTGAGTGATGGCTCGATACAAACATAAAGAAAACAATGACGACGGGACTGGGGCGAGTGTAGGTAATGCCCCGCATTCGACGTCATAAGTACGAGGCCCATGTCCGTACGGCGTGTAGCGTAGATGTAGGTAGTGTATGAGATTGTAGAGTACGATGTGGATTGACCAAGTCCGAAAACAAACAAGGGAGGGAAGAATTAATGGGAGGGTCACGAAAACTCGCTGTGGTAACTGACAGACAATTAGAGAGCTACTTGAGTCAAGGTATTATAGGGAAAATAAATCATTACTCACCTGGCGGACAATAGAAAGAGCTATAGTGTCCGCCAGGTCGCCAGTGGGTATATGAGTGACGAGAGAATATGAAATGTGAATGTGAAACGTGTAACGGAAAGAAAGGAGTCGCAATGACCACGGAAGTATGGGGCTCGATGCCCTCGGTAGATCGCGCCATACGGTGCGGGACGGAGACGTGGGTTCCCCACAATCTATTACAGATTGTGAGTTGAGTTCGAGAAGGTGTTGAAGGTGATTTACTCACCGACGATTAACCTTGTATAAACTCTCGTTTAAACCCATTCAATTTGCGAGGTGTAAACCCTGATGGTCAGCGAGTGAAATGCTGTCATGCCGAGACATCGAATCGTTGGAGAGGTTTGCAACTAATGGACCACAAGTGAAGGGTGTTGATATGGCAAGGATACTTCTACGGAAATATAGAGCTCACATGCTGCTAACTAAGTATATCAAGCAGAAGCTAGGTTCGCAGGAGACTGGGGAGCAGGAGAGTCGAGACTGAGGCGTTCCATGGTCCGGATTATGAGATCTATCTCACCCTCTAGATCAGAATTGGCCGGTGAGGATGGTCCAATTGGCGGCACTAGTAGTACTCTTGTAAGCCGAGAGGTGCGTTGAGCTGGATAGGGCTCACTTGGAGCAGAAGTCTTTTTGAACTGGATTGAATTGTCGGGCGTGGTCACGTCTTCCACGAAACGATCGCACATAGCAAAGTATTCGGAACCCAGACCAAAGTCTACGATGAAATGAGCTATCAATCGGTTTATCCAATTGGCTGTAGACCCACAAGAAGGAGGGGGAGGAGGGGGAGAAGGCGCAGAAAACATCCTTTCAAATCGAACTCCTAAGTCACCGCCTAAGTCACCGTGCCCAGTCAGGAGTCGACGAAGACGGAGATACGTTCTCTCGTGTTCGTGCTCTGGCCAAAATGCTGTCGTTGTTGACATCTCTAAGTAGATTGATACATCTAGCTGGAACAGAACTTACGAGGATCAGGAGGAGTAGGAGGAAATTCCTTAAACCGAGTTGAGTCGTCGGGGCTGGTCATGGCTTTGAAGTCGTGTCGACATCCGAGATATCGTGCAAAATCCGTGGTAGTTGGGTCAAAACCACGGAGGACTTGATATCGATGCAATATCTTATAGGTGTGATTGGGCCAGGAAGCGGTACTGACCCAAAAGGTGAACTCGAGCTCGAAGGGAAGACCGAGCCCACGACAGGCCTCTGGCGATAGAGGGGATGCACCGTCTTCGTTATATGACCAATGATGAAGGGATGAGGTGATATATTCCTCCCTGTACCAAGGGTGACGAAGGCCTCTAGAATCACGTACATCCGGAAGCGACGGCGGTGCAACAAAAAGATAGACTGGTCTCTGGTGAAGGTTTTGATACTTTCGAGGCCAGAATTCACCTCTGGTAGCTGTCAACTGCATGACTGGAAAGACGAGCTCTGAGGAAAAAACACGTGAGTAGAGGTGCACTGTACACCAACAAACCACGGACCGTAGATACTAAAGTCATCGTCCTTCGCGGCTTTGCGAGCATCAAAAATGCTCCACGCCTGAGACATCCAATCGGAATTCGCGTTCATCGCTGTAAAGTACAAACTCCCATCCCAGCCATCTACTTCGAGCGTGAGTCTACTCAAATGAGCGAAAAAGATAAGGCAAGATAAGTGGCAGCTCACCTCTCCCAGCCACTCACTAAAAGCTTTCGGTTTGTAAGATGGGTTCCAAGAATATGCCACACTGGACTTGCAACTGCGATGGGAGTGTTGGTCAAGGTTGACCTGACAGTCGCATTTTCGACGAAAAAAAGGGGGTAGATTTTGCCCGGAAGCCGACCTATAGCCTCGACAAATTCAAGATCCACCGTTTTCGACCTCGCACTTGCTAAAAACCGTAAAAAGATATCTTCCTGGAGCAGCTCAGTTTTCCAAGGCAGCTCTGCCGAGTAAATATGCGCTTGGTAGTGAGGGATGATGTATTTCTCCTCCACTTCTGGCCCGGACGGACCTTGGCAGAGCATCCCTCTGTTGGGGTCCATCCAGATGAACTCATACTGTACCGAAGGCTAGAGTGGAAGGGAAATTCCAGCTGTATGGGTATCTGAAATTAATCAAAGGCGACTCACCAGGAGGCTAAGGAAATAAATCCGACCCAGGAGCCCAAAATCCTTTGCAAAGTGGGCAAGGGGCATAAGTTCTGAATAGAGACATCAGCTAAACTCGACAAGTGTAGGTTCATGTGATCACTACCATGGTAGAGAACGAGAGACGGGATTGAGCCTGCATCAACGGCATATACTTGAACAGTTTTCGCAGTCCTGAGCGTCGCCACTGACTTGAGCGTTCATTGTGTCGTGAATATCGGGTAAAGGCTTACAACGCAGTGGAGTACTTCTGATAATCTTCTAGGAACGCCTGTAATCAATGAAAATTGGGGGTTGCTCTGCTGCAAGATGAAACCGCAACATACCTTGCGCGCTTCTGGCCCGGTGTACGACACCACTGTAAACACCCTTCCCCTCCTTTTATCGAGCTCAGCTATACATATGATCCTGTCGGCCCTGGGCCCCTTGTCCCACTTATGCAAGCTCTTCCCTTCGTCCCATCGCCGCGGATACCTCTCGATATGAACGTCACGAGTCCTACATATAGCACTTCGTTTGACGACGTAAACCTAAGTAACCTGTCAGTTACTCGCCTTAGGACGAACGTATCTCCAGATCCACATACATCTTCGAACCCCTCGAGTTCTTTGTTTCTCCTGCGGACGACTTGGGTCGTATAATTGTACTGATCTCCCTGGATGTGGTTGAAATTTCCTCCGTTAATTACAAAATCCCGTGCGTTTCGCAGGAAATCAGACATTGGAACGGTGGACGACAAAGGAGGGGGGAGAATGAAGGTGTGGGAGGTTGAATAGAGATCAAGAGCCCGTTAGGTAAGGCTGTGGCAGTCAGGAGCGGGCGGTGTCCACGTGTTTACCCCCGTGGGCCATCACACGAGCCCTCCCATCGGATAAGGCATAGCGCCGAGAAGTATGATTGAAGGCGCCTGTGGTATCCAGCTTCTCGCTTGTCATCGAGGGTAAATACATTCGTAAGTCGGTACGAGTAAATGAGGTCCTGAGCAAACAGTCGTTTGTACACCTATCCATCGTAGAACCATCGAAACACTTCCAGCCGTCCGACCGATGCCGTAATGATGACCTCCACTCCCGTACGAAGGAGACCTCTTTTTTATCTGACTATTGGAATCAGTCGTAGGGATTGCGAACGACCTGTAGAAAACGTTAGCCTGTTTTTTTAAGGCTAAACAGAAGACGTAAAACACCCGAGGCCATTAGGTCCACAAACACACCTAATGTCCTCAGATATGGTACGCTAGCCCTTCCTCCCGCGATTCGCATAAGACTAACACCACCGGCGCTTAGACTAAACCGAGCCCGAGTCCAAAATTGTACTCAGCATGGCCTCAGCTGCGGTTTGTGGGTGCCATAACTCGAGCAAAAATATCTTCTCCGACTTTACAAGGTTTCGGCCCCTTCGAAAACACTCGAACACTGGGGTTTCAAGTCAACCATCTAAGCATTGTTGATCAGTTCTCAAAGCCCTCAGGCCCACATGAATGACACTAAAATCTATCATATAAATCGGGAGGATTCGTCCTTCTAGCTTCCCATCGTTATCAGAGGACTGGTTATAGGTCTATCGTCCTCCGAGTTCGAGATTTCATAAAAAAATTAGCTGTGAAGTCACCGTTGATGAATAGACCAGATTTTAGGATTCGCACATCACGCCAGTCCATGGATTAGGAGGATCGACATTCGAGATTCGACTCCACAGGCCCAGAGTGAGAGAAATCCTTCTCCCGGGTACATTGAATACACAGAAGAAGCAGATTGCAAGGCACGGGGAATTGGCAAACTTGTGATTTCTTCTGTCTGTATTTCCATGTCTCGTCCCAAATCGATGCTCACCGAGCTCGTGTTCTCGTGTCCACTTCCGGGGGCATCATGGGGCCATAAGACTCCAAACTTGACCAAGTTTCAGGTAAAACAATTGAATTTCCCATATCCGGTTTCAATACAAACATTCGCGAACCAAACTTCAAGGTACTGGTTCTTCTTGGCCAGTGTCTAGTCGGTGGTTGCGTCGTCTTTGGGGCTGAGTTGGTGCACCGTTATCATCAGTACACGAAATCGCAGGCCAGATCAGATCCTCACCATTCAAAGTGCGCAAGCTTTTCATTCGTCTTCGAGACGGGTTCACTATCGCCGACGCGCAATGAACAGTCAAGGCACAACTTCTTCTCAAAGAGCTTGAGTGTAACCTCCCCTCTGAGCATCGGTTCTCCTTCGGGCCGTTCAACGTTGGTGGTAGTGGGTTTGCGATCCGAACACAAGTTTCCCTTCAGATGATATGGAGGGTCGTACATCACTTCGATGCCGACGTCTCCAGGGCCGGGGATAGAGCGCATACGCAACTCGATCTCGTAGTAGCCGTCACGGTTTATCGATCCTTTGAACTGGATAATCAGGGATTAACCGTTCGGTCGTCAAATCCGGCCGGGTTGCCAAACAAGAAAGAGCATACCATGAGTTTAACAGTGCCGACGTCAACCTCAGCGTCGACAGGCGTGTCTCCAGAATTGGGATAAAGACTGAGTTTGTGTACCAGTGATGTTAGTACACAAGACCCGATGACGAATCGATTCCTCACATTCCAGCTGGCAAAACTCGAACATCACCACTGTGTTTGTCCCCCAGGTTTAAGGTGAAATCGAACCCGAAACGCATCCAACCGCTCTGGAGGTAGACCCTGACGAGCCCCTTGATACCGCCAAAGTTGACTTTGGCTATGTTTTCACCGTCGTAGAGATTACCCTCGAGTGTGGCGACTGGGGGGAACTCCGCTGGGAGCAAGACAAATTTGATGAACACATCTACTTTGTAGAAGCGCATATGGTTAATCCAGCCCCGGAGCTAAGAAACGCGTAGCTGTCTGGTCAGTTGATGATTCCAAACGTATCACTGAATGATGGTCAGCATACCTGGATGATTGTATCGTCGAAGCGGATATCTTTGTGGATGGGAATCTTGGCCAGGCCATGATCACCGAATACGAAGTGCTCGCTGAGCCACTGTTTGAGTTCTTGGACAAGTATTAGCATGTGCGAAGTATGCGCCGTTTTCAAACTTACCGGAGGCTTGGACAAGTTCGGTTCCTAAAGGCATTGGTGGGAGGATAATCAGCTAAGAGCTTCAAGTGCACGAGTAGATGAACAACTGTGAACGCACCATATGCAGAATGAGTAAGATCGGCCATTTTTTTGATGTTTGAGGGTGAGGTCTGAGACTGAGAAGTGCAAATTGCTTTGCTGAAGACCCAAGCTGGATCCTGGATCCTTATATAGGGTGAACCCTCGAAAAATTGTTTCCCGTTGAATAAGGATATTTGGCAGAAAGAATTGTTCGATCGTCTTGAACACAGGATAGATGGCGTGGTACCGATGCTTGAGCGTCCACAGACAGGTGTAATCCCACTAGCATAGGTGGTACAAATAGCTGATGGACGTTTGAGTCATTCGTACTCCACATCTTTTGCTGTCAAAGAAGTACATTAACCACCATGGATTCAGAGCGATGGAGGGTAAACGTCTTCGGCGCGAGAACAGATCGTGAGCGCTTGCGGAGTTACTAGATAACCGACAGGTGACATGCCGCTCTATTGTCCAAAGTTCAAGCAACCTTTCACTGTCAACGGAACACATTTACCGCCGTGAACTCAAACCGACAAAGCCTCAGACCTGGAAACAGATCGTGCTGGCGATGGCCAGCCACCATGCTCACCTTTCGAGGTGCAGAGCGCCTGGGATTGAGGACTAGGTGCGAACCTATTCGAAAGATTTCAATACCGGGTCATCCACACAGTATTCCGCAAGGAAAGATGTCTGTGAAGTCGCAGACGTTTGAGCTGTAGAAGGTAATACGTGTATAGAGTGTGGGAAGACGACCAGAGTCGTGCGATGACCGAGCAACGGTCAGTTTTAAGGTAAATTAAGTAGGGGATGATGTGCTTGCCTTCGTCACTCATGCCCGATATTTGAACCTGCCAGATTCCTACTGTTGTTGCCTGGAACCAGAAAGCGAGCTCTCCGGTCGATGGATAGTCACCCTGCTCGTCACGAGCTGCAAAAATACTCGAAGAGGCCTATTTGGAGCGTATAGTGTGGGAAGTCTTCAAATTCCCTCTTAGGGACGTGATGATGGCCCTTTGCTAGTTCTGCCGGTGTGAAATGGGGAGGATCAGTTTCGGTTGCCCGAATACCTCAGCTCCGTGGCTCATGAACAATATGAAGACGCTCATGCCCTCTAAGCCTATGTCCACCCCATTGCCGGCACCTGAGCTGCACCTCGTTGTATGGGAGTGTCGGAACAAGACCCCAATGTACGGTAGGCAAAAGGTGACAAGAGAATGGACGAATCTTGCGAGACAACTAACGCCGAATATTGGAGCCAGTGGCCAGCGTATTCGAAAAATTATGGAATGGTATCCCTGGATCCCGGGTCGTGGAAACAGTTATAAGGCGTGAGGATGGGCCCTCGTATGGTAGAGAATGTGTGAATAGCGCGATATCTGAAAAACGGTAGTTATTTTCAGGGAGAACCGGTAGCAAGGGTACCACTTACTCGGCTTCACTCGGGCAGGTAGACCTGTTCTTAAGAGCTGAGGTTCCAAGAATTCCAAAAGTTTCGTTGAGAGATAAGCTCTCAAAATCGTCTGTAAACCAGAGATCCACATAGAATCGGTGGCGTCTGAACCTCGTATAGAGAATGAGCTATCCCATTCTATAGGCGTAAGATGATATGATCTACCCAAGAAAAAGCGTCGGCGTAACCATACGTTGGCATAGTAAAGGGCTATCTTTCTTGCCTACTTCTCCACCGCCAGCCCGAAGTCACAGAAACGGATATCGACTTCAGTCATACTTCCGAGACTCTGAGAAGTACACCGGGGGCACACCGTATCAGTTGTCCGTGTCAGTTGGCTGTGAGTGGGTGTAACAAAGGAATGGGTCGGCAACAAAGGCGGCCTTCCCTTTCACGACCCACTCACAAACTACTCACAAGGTCAACTCACACGGTGCGTGCCCCCGGTAGTAGTGAGAACGAGGAGATCAACGAGTACATCGAAGGTCAGCTCACCGTTTTTCATGTTCGATATCTACCCAATCCCAGTTGCTGATACCTCTTGGAGAGGCCTTGTTTACCGTATTCTGGCGGCAGGCGAGGAGCTCTAGGGTCGCGAGATCTCTTTCGAGTACAAGAACGTGTATAACCCTCTTTGCAAAAGGGGTTTTGTGCATTGGAAAGACCTTTTCGTTGTCGTGCTACTGGTGCAGAGAGGAAGATTGATTGAGGCACTCACTGTGCACGAGGACGCCTGTAATGACATGAACGAGCTTTGGCAGAAGTTTAGAGCGAGCTATTTCCTGTTTCGCAGTAAATTGCATACCGTAGGCCCTTCTTGGGTTGAGTTTGACGTTTGTGAATCATCTCACTGCCTTTTAGGCCACAAATTCTGAGATAGTTGGATTCTTATGATTGATTGAAGGGGCTTAAACTCACCATTCTGAGTCTTCTACGTCTCTTGGCTTTCAACATCCTTCTACTAATTCTAAAATTGTTCTCCAGAGCGCGTCGATGAGCAAGTAACCTGATAGATCGTCCATTATTTAATGGCGGCTGGTAGCGGTAATTTGTAAGAAATTGATTCCTGGGACGTTCAGAGCGGTACTAGAAGGTCGCACTCACCGTTGTGGGACAGCGAGGATACGTGGTTCGGCGTCGTTGGTGAACCGGTGATGGTCTAGTGATGGTCCAGGTCAAGAGCAAAGTGTCATGCACCGCCACTTGTCGAAGCTAACGTGTGACGATCCACGGGCCGCGTTTCTCCTAGGTAACGTCATCAAAATGATGTTGGTCTGCTTCTACTCGTTCTCTGCCTTTCAGTTCTGGCTCAAAAGGTGCTGCACGACTACAACTCATCTGAAAGTGTACAGGCCCTTTAGTGAGCACGGAGATGTTCGATTCTCCGCCTTCGACACATCTCATTTTTCATGTAGCATTCAGTCGGTCGCTGTGCTCCATATAGCAACCTTCTGGAAAAATGCCAGCGGCGAATCGCTGGCTAAGAAATCCATTGTATTCGGGTACCAAAGTTGCGGGATTTCTCGTGGAGTTGCACTGACAATATAACATCGTGAGTCTTAATTCCCTTCTGCGGCCGTATCAGTAACGAGGCCACGAGGATATCAGATGGACCATGTCATATAAGCCGCATGGAATTTTGCGCTTGCTTCGACCGCTTTGATTCGATCTCCCATCATCAAGTAGCTGAAATCTAAGCTTGTTCTCTACATTACACGAATGGAAGTCCACGAGGTTGCAGACTTTGGCAAAGCTTTCTATAGTGCGTTTCGTATCTCTATCGGCGATTCTGGTTGAATACCCTGACTAACGTCTGCGCCAGCTTTCAAAGGATCCTTGGGCGAAGGTCCGATCTATCGAGCGGAGGATGATACCCTTCATTATGTCCTTCCTCTCTCCGATCCTGCAGAAGTACGTGGGCAAGTTACAACTCATATCCAGTTAGCAAGTAACTCACTCTTCACCTATCCTCAATCAGATCCACATTCTTTCACTCGCCGAACGGGATTTGGGCACAGAAATGACCGCACTCAAACGTTATCTCTCAGATTCCATCACGATGCTCGCATTCGTGAAGGACCGACCGAACACCTACATTGGAGGCTCCAAGTCGGGAATAGCAATGGTAGACGAGAACTCTGGGGATATCCAGGTGCTAAAAGGTACGTCTTCGTCGTGCTCATGACTTCCAACCAGCCTAATAGTAATTCCCCTCAGACCTCATCCCTGAGTCCCAACACAAACAAGTCCGTATCAACGACGGTGCCGTCGACTCCAAAGGCCGTCTCTGGATTGGAGAATTCGATATCCCGGCTACCTTCCAACAAGTCCACAAAACTGACCCGTCGTACAAACCACAAGGTCGATTATGGCGATACGATCCGGATGGGACGATCACTAAGCACGGGGAAGGACTATACGGCTCGAACGGATTAGCTTGGTCCCTCGACGATCGGTATATGTTCCATATCGATTCGGGTGAGGGTGTGGTACGGAGGTACGAGTTTGATGTTGAGAAGGGAACGCTTAGCAATAGGATCGATTGGGTGGATTTCCGTGACGGTGCCGGTGCGAAGAATGGAGTACCGGAATACTTGCAGGGTGGTGTACCTGATGGAATGGTGATCGATTCGGAGGGGAACTTGTGGATTGCGATTTTGGGGAAAGGGAGGGTTGTGTGTTTTTCGTCAAGCGAACAGGGGGTTATTATGAGAGAGATCAGGGCGCCAGAGGAGACGCCGAATTTGACGTGTCCTGGGTGGGGAGGAAAGGATCTTGGGGTGTTGTACTGCACGAGTGCGAATTTTGAGGGAGATGAGAGTACCCGGACATCGAATGTCTTTAGGTTGAATGTGGGGTCGATTTGGGGTGTGAAAGGAGTTGAGAAGTATAAGTTTGGAGCGTGAGTTTTGTCATTGTGCTTGTATGCTTCAATTATTGCAATAGGACCTCGGGAGCTTTGATTCTGCGTCCTAGTGAGTAAACGAACGGATGTCGAACGGTATTTCCGGACTCTACTTGGGCGTTTCTGTGCGTATCAGCTCACAAAGACCGTTGTCATGGGTTCCTGATTGTCAAAAGAGGTATGAGTAAAGAAGACCAGAACACTAGGAGCGTTGGAGTCACATTCATTTAGATCGCCCGAACATGCCGGCAATCATCATATAGACCCTTCATCACGTACTTTGATAAGGCTTTGAAGGTTATCCCAAAATACCGACAATTCGGCTGCATGTAAACACCGACCACTCGACGAGGACTCTTGAAGAGTTGTAGCAGGAACAATACGCGTTCAATCTGCTCTTCCATTGAAGACGTCAATCAGCGAATGAACCACTCCGATAACATATCGGCGAATTTCTTTTGACGTGATCCTTGGAGCCCGCTATAAGCTTGTTCTCATCGGAGACTCTACTCTCGGTTTAGGAGGCCGATGCTAGGTATATAAGCCGGAAGCCAGACGCGCCGTTCAACCCAGGCTTCTACAGTCCGCTTTACAAACCGACTCAAATAACAAGCCACGATGTACTCGTTCAAAACACTCATCTTAGTACGACATTCCTCAACTTCTACAATCACATCTCCGGACTAATAATAGGATTCTTATAGACCGTATCTCTCTTCGCTCTCTACGCAAACGGAATGGCTCTACCCGGTGAAGCCACCGCTGCAACTGCTGCAACTGCTGCAACTGCCACAGCAGCTGTTGCCACCGCGGCTACCGAAACGGCAGCATTTGCAGCCCCTTCCCAAGCGTAAACACCATTGGCTAGGCATCAGCAAGGCCGCAGTGGCCAAACTCGCGGAATATCACGATTTTATGGATCCCTGACAAGAATATACACCACATCACGCCTTGTAATCTCTTGACCCCTCATCCATACCATGTTGTTCGTATAGTTGTGAAGCTTATTTCTAGCGTTCTCAATCACTACCGCTCTCACCTGCTACTACCCACTATTATGGGTCATAAACGAGTGATACACTATGCTCAGTCTCCCGTACCTCTAGGCTCTGATAGTTATTTGAATGATATGCTCAGCAGCCCTGCAGGCCTGGTTTTTAGCATAGGTAAAGTTTTTATTTTTTCGAAGCTCAACGGCTCTATCCGTGTAATAGACTCCTCATCCCACAATCACATTCTTCTTAGCAATATGATGTGGATATTCTCTCCCAAAATTGGGCGGTCCACACTCACCGATCACTCCAATAAGCTGGCTAGCTCACTGCGACTCCGTAAGTTTCGATTTGGGAGACCAGTAGCGAGAGTTACAACTGGGAGACAAACGGATAAGGAAAGGCCTAAGAGATACAATCAGCTCGTGAACGGAATGACGGTAAAAGGAGAGCTGAACATACCCAAGGCCTAGCAGTTCGTTATCCAGGCATCTTGCACCGATTACCTTCATTCTACTTGAACAGTACAGGCAGTACGGGGGAACAACTTCTGCTTCTACCCCGAGCGATGGTAGCGTTGAACCCATCCTGCTACGAAGACTCGCAAGGAACGCATTCAGGATTGTTAGAAAGCCTGAGCAGTCAAACGAACAAAACGTTCGTTCTATTTGAGCAAGTACGAGCAGGGATCGAGAACGGCCTGCGAAAGGTGTGGTTAGTGCGACGGCTTATGCATTATAGCTGGTCAGGCGAGCCAAAACATACCCAAAACTGACACCAAGTGTATGTTCCTCATACACCTCACAGCCCTATCCCTCCCTCCCGTAATCCATACAGAACCGACGATACCGACCCTCCTTCGTCGGCAACTAACCTGCACCTCGCCGTAAAGTAGCTCCGTCGGGATAGAACCTCAACGCAGGGTAGGCAAAAGGTAACAAGAGACTGGGTAGATCTTTGGAGAAAAAGATCGCCCAATATTGGAGCCAATTTGGCGCAGCCACCGGTGACATTGCAAAACGACGGAGGTTCTTAGGTTGTGGAAGTAGATATAGGGTGCGGGGATGATAAGCCTTCGTGTGGTTGAGGATGTATGAAGAGCGCAATAGCTGGGGAACGATGGTCATTTTCAGGGGGAACCGGTAGCAAGGGTACGACTTACTCGCCTTCGTTCAGGAACGCGAAGCTGTGTCCAATTGCTGAGGTACCGAGAACCCCAGCGATTTTGTTTTTCCCGGCCTGGCTGAGACGAGCTCTCAATTCGTTTGAAAACCGGAGATCAGTACCAAGGCGATAGCGTCTGAACCTCGCATAGAGAATGAGCTATCCCTCGGTAGGCGAAAGACGATATGTTCAACCCAAGGGAAATGTCGGCAAAATTGAAGGTGGGCGAAATAGAGTTCTATCTTGCCTGCTGCTTCAACACCGCCAGCTCAAAGTCGAGTAACAAATTTGACTACATTCATACTTTCAGAAAAGTAGTAAGAACAAGGATATCGAAGGTCAACTCACATCCCGTTCTTCGTATCCGATATCCACCCAATCATAGTTGTTAATAAGCCTTGCTCACCGCATTCGCGCAACTCTCGGGTTGCGAGGTCCAATCCAAGTACAAGAACGATGCGACAGCCTTCTTCGCGAAGGGGTTGGAAAGACCTTGCTGATGGATTGCTTGACGTGCTACTGGCGCATAGAGGAAAGGTCAATTGCCGATGAATTAGGCCGTCAGTCGGAACTGGCACTCACCGTGCACGGCACCCATGATTGAGCCATACATTTATCAACGTCCCAGCCTGTCAGTCTACAGTCATTCCGCTTGCGAAAGGTGGACATAGGGGCTCTTCAAGTCCGGTATCCTTCGTCACGAGCGTAGCACTGTTAAAATGGAAGGTAGTTAGACTTTTTTCAAAAGGACCAAGAAGACGAGAAGAAACCTTGGCAGAAGCTCAGAGCGAGCTATTTCATGGTTCGCGGTGAATTATTTCACAGGTCCTCAAGTCGAGTTTGAACTTGGTCCTGAATCATCTCACTGCCTTTCAGGCTACAAATTCTGCGAAAGTACAAGATGATTAGATCCTCATAGTTAATAGAAGGAAGTTTAGCTTATCAGTCTGAGTCTCCTATCGTTTCTCTGCTCTCAACGTCCGTTCTTGGTCCTCTTTCAATGCTCAAAGTGTTCCTCAGGGCGTGTCGATGATTAGATAACCTGATACTAAGATCGTTTGGCGGCGGGTAGTATGGAGTTGTAAGCTGTAGTTAAGATAATCATGAGATAATAATGACTGGAACGTTCAGAGCGCAACTGGAAGGTTGAGCCTACCGTTGTGGACAGCGAGGACGCGTGGTTCGGCGTCGTTGATGGTCATGAGCAAAGTTTCATGCACCGCCACCTGTCAAAACCATTGCGTAATAATCTCGGTCCGTGTCTGTCATCAAGAACGTCATCGAAATGATCCTGGTTGCTTCTACTCGTTCTCCTTCTCTCGTCTCTGGCTCGAAAATTACTGCATGATTACACCTCATTTAGAAATGTGTAAGACAGGCCCTTAAGTGAGCACGGAAATGTTCAATCCTTCGTCTTTGACACGTCTCATCTCTCGTATAGCACTCAGTCTGTCGTTGTACTCCATATAGCACTTTTATGGGAAAATGCTAACGGCAAATCGCTGGCTGAGAAATCCATTGTATTCAGGTACCTATTTGTGGAATTTCTCATGGAGTTGCACCGAGAACATAACATCGTGAGTCTTAATTCTCTTCTGCGGCCGTATAGGTAACGAGACCATGAGGGCCTAGCTCCGTATCAGGTGAACCATGTCATATGAGCCGCGTGGAATTTTACGTTTGGTTCGACTGCTTTGCTTCGATCCCCCATCATCAAGCTCTAGCTAAAACTCAAGCTCGTTTTCTACGCTATACGAATGGAAGTCCACGAGGTTGCAGACTTTGGCAAAGCTTTCTTCAGTGCGTTTCGTACTTTTATCCGCGATTCTTGTTGAATAACTCCGCGCCAGCATTCAAAGGATCCCTGGGCGAGGGTCCAATCTATCGAGCCGAAGACGATACCCTTCATTATGTCGTTCCTTTCTCGGATCCTGCAGAAGTACGTGGGCAAGCTACAACTCATATCCAGTTGGCAAGTAACTTACTCTTCACCTATCCTCAACCAGATCCACATTCTTTCACTTGCCGAACGGGATTTGGGCACAGAAATGACCGCACTCAAACGCTATCTCTCAGACTCCATCACGATGCTCGCATTCGTAAAGGACCGACCGAACACCTATATCGGAGGCTCCAAGTCGGGAATAGCAATGGTAGACGAGAACTCTGGGGATATCCAAGTGCTAAAAGGTACGTCTTCGTCGTGCTCATGACTTTCAACCAGCCTAATAGTAATTCTCCCCAGACCTCATCCCCGAGTCCCAACACAAACAAATCCGCTTCAACGACGGTGCCGTCGACTCCAAAGGCCGTCTCTGGATTGGAGAACTTGATATCCCAGCTACTTTCCAACAAGTCAACAAAACTGACCCGTCATATAAACCCCAAGGCCGATTCTGGCGATACGATCCAGATGGGACGATTACCATGCACGGAGAAGGGCTATACTGCTCTAACGGCATAGCTTGGTCCCTCGACGATCGGTATATGTTCCATAACGATTCGGGTGAAGGTGTGGTACGGAGGTACGATTTCGATGTGGAGAAGGGAACGCTTAGCAATAGGATTGATTGGGTGGATTTTCGTGACGGTGCCGGTGCGAAGAATGGAGTACCGGAATACCTACGGGGTGGTGTTCCCGATGGAATGGTGATCGATTCGGAGGGGGACTTGTGGATTGCGATTTGGGGGAAAGGGAGGGTTGTGTGTTTGTCGTCGACTGAACAGGGGGTTATTATGAGAGAGATCAGTGCGCCAGAGGAGACGCCGAATTTGACGTGTCCTGGGTGGGGAGGAAAGGATCTTGGGGTGTTGTACTGCACGAGTGCGAATTTTGAGGGAGATGAGAGTACCCGGACATCGAATGTCTTTAGGTTGAATGTGGGGTCGATTTGGGGTGTGAAAGGAGTTGAGAAGTATAAGTTTGGAGCGTGAGTTTCGCCATTGTACTCGTTTCATTATTGCAATAGGACCTCGGGAAATTTGATTCGCGGCTTAGTGAGTAAACCGATGAATGCCTGACAATACTCCTGGACTCTACTTGGGAATTTCTGCGCGTATCAGCTCATTAAGACCGTTGCTGTGGGGTTTTGACTATCAAAAAAGGCATGACCTACAAGAGCGCTGAGAGCTCTGGAACCACATCCACTCAGATCACCCGAACATGCCGGCAATCATCATAGAGACCCTTCATCACGTCTGCCACCTTTAATACGGCTTCAAAGATTACACGAAGATACCGACAATTCGGCTACTTGCGAGCACCGACTACTCGACCACTCTCAAAGAGTTGTAGCGGGGACAATATTCGTTCGGTCTTTCTTCCATTCAAGACGTCAATCTACGGTTGAACTACTCCGACACCATATCAGCGACTTAAATTTGACGTGATCCTTGCGGCGAGCTCTGAGGTCGTTCTCATCGGAGTCTCTGCTCTCGAGACTCGGATTGGCAGGCCAATGCTAGGTATAAAAGCTGGAAGTACGATCTTGTGTTTAACCCAGGCTTCTACAGTCCGTTTTGCAAACCAACTCAAACACCAAACCACGATGTGCTCTTTCAAGTCGCTCATCTTGGTATGACATTTTTCATACCCCATAATCATATCTCGCGGGCTAACTTTGGACACTTACAGACCGTGTCTCTCTTCGCTCTCTACGCGAGCGGGATGGCCGTACCCGGCGAAGCTACTGCTGCAACTGCTGCAGCTGCTACAGCAGCTGTCGCCACCGCAGCTATCGAAACGGCAGCATTCGCAGCCCTTTCCCAGGCGTAAACGTCATGGGTCAGACATCAGCAAGGCCGCCGTGGCCAAACTCGTGGAATATCACGATTTTATGGATCCCCGACAAGAATATACGCCACACCACGCCTTGGAAACTCTTCGATCCTTCATCCATACAATGTTGTTCATATAGTTGTTTCCTGACGTTCTCAATTACTATCGCTCTCACCTGCTACCTGTTATCATGGGTCATGGACGAGTATACACTATGCTCAGTCTCCCATACCTCTAGGCTCTTATGGTTATTTGAGATATGTTCAGCAGCCATGCAGGCACTGGTTTTCAGCATCACATCTACAACAAGTTTGAAGTTGGAGTTCAATAATGTAATTTAGAGATAACCTCACGAGTCAAAAGGTGAAGGGTATAGAGTACAAGAGTAGGCGTTGAGTAATGTAGGGCAAAGGGGCTGGTATAATGGTATCAAAACATGACGAAAGGATGAAGAATGTATGGCAGATATCTCGGGCGATCAAGCCGAGGTTGCCACGCCGGAATATCAACTATCCCGTCGGCGTCAAGCTGCTCTTCAGTTATGAAAGACAGATAATATTTGCTCTTTCGTTTGGGTATAGGGTAAGGCTAACAGCCATGATGAGCACGAAGCAAGCATGTACAGAAAATTGATCTTGGACCTACCTTAGCGACACCATTTTTCAGAGCTCGTGCAATCTTTCCCATTAGTGTAGCGTTAGTAGGTCTAGTAGTCTTTGGTTTCGTCTTAAGGGTTTCTGGCTTCGCGGGAGTGTTTGACGTTGATTCGAAAGTTGCCGGGTCTACTATGGGCTTTGCCTTCGCCCTCAGTTTGCTCGCACGGAGCATGAGCCTCCCAACGTGAATCTAATATAGCAATCACCAAGCACAATGAATAACAAGCGCGTGAGCATAGAAAGGAGTGGGGCTTACGTCTTTTGGATCACCCAAAACAAAACATGCGCAGGCAATCAGAACGAGGAGTAGAGAGAGCCTTCCGAGGAGAGTGCCGGACCGCATCTCGGATGCAGTGTTGGAACTAAACAAAAGTAGAAGTAGCGAGCAGGCGGAAGCAAAGGATTGAGGAGTGGGTGTAACAAACAACTTAGCTATTGCAAGTAGCCTTTATAGCGACAGTTTAGGCGCTGATTTTATTCATTTCGATGAGGGATATACGGTAAAAAGGTCATGAGCGTGTATTATCAGTAGTGATACTGCAAAACCAAATTATTGCATTCAAAGTTCCCGCTACACAGCAGCGGCATGAGCGGTCGCCACAAGGGCAGTTTTCGAGGTAACAGTAGCGCGCTAGCAGATCAGCGGGACGCTGTACAAACTCGAGTAGGCTCAGACATTGGTGATTGATGCGGGACGGCTCAGAACTACACGCTCGTGCTCAAATCTACACAACTCGAGTCTCGGATTCCCTGTGGTTCCTCAGGCACGGGCATGTTTCGATGTTCGAGGGCATAGCAGCAGTTCACTGCATAAACAAGGGCATCATGAATATCGGACGGGAGCGGATAGTGAAAAGAGGGTCGGGCAAATAGTGCTCCCATAGGAACGAGGAGAATGTTAGCCATCTAGTGATGTCAGGGCAGGACAGTTGCCCTAGTACCCTGCCTTGCCTTGCTTGGCAGCGCCACCGATACCACGATGAAAAGCATACTTCTGCTACCCACCATCATGGTCATAAATGATCGATACACTACACTCAGTCTCCCATACCTACGATGCTTATCTAAGTCGTTCAACTAACTATTAGGTTACCTTAGAGTATGTGCGACAATACTTCTGCTGCAATTCACTAAGACCAACATCCAGGGAAAGTCATATCCACCTCCAATCCAATAGCTCATAGTACCACGACAATGCGCGTCGATGTCTATTTCTGGGTTCATGGTTTATTGTGGATAAACGGCGGAACGGGCCAAGGACTTGGTACGTTATTCACATCTCGGCAGTCTCTAGAATCGAAAGCGTCGAATTATTGGAAAGGGTAGTACACAGTACAATTCGTAGCGCGTTCCACATCCCCGAAGCAAATGAGCAAGTATTACGACCAACTCCCACCCCCATATACTCCATCGTTGTATTCGATATCATAGCAACGAAAATGCGTACGGAATCTGTGCCGATGGATCCAAGATGGGTCCATGCAAGCAACAAGAAACGTGTTTGTATAGGATTTACTACAAGTGGCCTATATAAAGGGAAACAGTCATAACGCAACTGATCTACTCATTTACGTGGTTGAAGACTCCTCTCTCGCTCCCGGAGTACGACCTCTGAATACCAATCGCACGGACATCCTCAAAGGAAATCTTAATGGTGTGGTCATCGGGATGGCGTTGTGGAGGTTTCTTGGAAACGAAGCGAAAACCATAATGATAGTACCGTCAGACGACGGAGATCTCCAACGTTCCAAAAGTTGCTTGATTATATGTGAATGGGCTTCAATGCCATCCCAGTTCACAGTCCGTTGGCGGATATGAGCAAACAGAAAGTGAAAGTCCACTATTTGTGGGGCTGGAAATAAGCCTTCGTAGGGCTCAGATTGGAAGTCGAGGAAGATAATGGGGTTCTTGCGTCGGGACTTGATATGATCTTCGTCGGACGGGGTGAAGAGCCTAGGCTGGCTCTGATGGTGAATGGGGAGATACGCAGCCGAGTACCTGCTAACTTCCTGCGTAATGAAGTGTTCGTTGTTTCTGAGGCACAATGTAACCAGTTTACTCCATAGGATCATGTCGTGGTGTATGGCCATATCTAGCCTCGCATTAAAAACACGTTACTTTATAGTATACTTGAGGCACTTACCGGACGAAAGAGGGTTACAACCACACTCATGGCGATGTTTGGACTTCCAGTGTAACTTGGCACACGCACGCGAGCAATACATGATGCCTGAACACCCTGAGCATCGGACATACCGTGTATGCGGCGTGACTTCCGATGGGCACTGGTAGAAAAGAAATAATACAGTCAGAAGAGAATCATGGAATACGATCAAGTGTCACCTGTCCATATCCACAGAAACCTTTACGTTCTTTGATGTCTTGGCGGAGGTTATAAAACCCCAAAGCTTTGGTCTTTGTGCGTGTCCAAGCGTCCCAAAGCGGCCTACATGACACCTTGAGACGTTCCTCGAATTTGTCCGGGGTTATACACTTCGCGAGACCTCGAACGAAAGCACGCAAAACGTGATGGTCCACCAAGAAAATGGCGATATGATCCAAAATTCTGACCAACGAAGGGACAACTGGCCGAGCTCGTTCGCTAGTGATTTCAGCGTCAGCGGACAGAACGATCGCGGGGGTATTGAGGATAGCTTCGATGATCCCATGCATTAGAAGCCTCTCAGCTTGCAACGGCGTCCGCATGACTGTAGAGAGGACCTCTGCGCACATGGACACGAGCATATGAATGATTCGTTCTGAAGGATTGTTCTCTGGTGATTTGATGAAGGTTTTCCGCTTGCATGCGAGCATGCGAATAGCGATCGCAAGGCATTCAAAGGTTCGCGGCGCGGAGTATGGGTTTTCCTCGATTGCATCTGGAAAGTCTAGCTTGCTCTTGAACAAGGAGAGGAAGGCAGAGAAGTGATTCAGCTCCCTGCGGGTCATTCTAGGTAGTTGTGGGATCAAGCTTTCGAGATGTCGTATGAGGATCATACTCCGCTCGGTGTCGGAATATCCTGAGTGTACTGGAGGATTTACAATCGGAAGCTTCAATGGGACAGGTTCAATGACCATACGGACTACTGAGGTCCACTTTGTCCAGCTGGAATGGTTCATGTCAATGACTTTGAAGAATATTGGGACGACAAGAGCCTCGAGGTGTTTGATACGGCCGATGCCTTCAGCGTCTGTGAGGAGTAGCTCGGCAATCACGTTGAGTGTCTTCTCCATGAGAGAAATGCCCTCGACTGTCTTCACCTCATCTGTTGACATGATGACCTTTGTAAGGAAGAACACCACCCATCGATCGAGAACCTCTGTCCACATTTCCTGAACCTGGAAGGTCGCCTCTCGATGGTAAGGCCACGGCTTTAGATAAGACTCTGCCAGAGCTCCAAGAAAGGATATCGCAGCTCTTGCTTCCTCGCTCGGATTGTTCAGGTCGATAACAGAGGGTGGTTCGAGTCTTCGAAGGTGTCTGATGATACCCGCGGGGTTTGATGTATTAGTATCGCGGCGCATGTCTGTATAGGTACTAGATTATCCATCCATGAGTAGTGAGCACCTTCAGTAAAGTTCATAAGCAGGAACCCCACCTCTGTCACGATTGCTGAGAGCAGAAACTGGATGATGAGAGTAGCAAGCCAAGTTCGAGGGATAGGGGTAACCCGGGTCACCGCATGGTTAATTATCAACCGGCAGGCGGTTCAGATGTGGTCACGTGCTCGCCTGAGTTTGACTCGCGATCGGGGTCTAAAACGATGAAACAACTTCAGGCAATGGGCCACATATATCGATAAATGGTGGACATCGGCTGGCCCTTTGAAAAATCCTACATATTGACCTGTTTTCATCATTTTCCGGTATTTACTGTACCATTTCGAGACACAGGGTGTGACTCCCTGTGTCGAAATATACAAATTTTGGTTTCGACAGTCGGGCGAGTGACCCGGTGGTGGCGCGTGAGCGCTAGTTCAGGAATATTGTTTGCCCTCACACCTTGGTTCTGGTCCTGCTCGTCGAGCCTCCCGACCATTCAATCGCCATTATCTAGCTCGCAATACACTAGACTTCTGGCCAACGTGAATTTCTAAGAGATGTACGAACACAGGATGCAATTTACCGTGAGCTGAGGGCATCGCGTTCGAAGAAAACCTCGACCTCATTTTCTCTTCTCCCATCGTCCACGGGCACCGCCGAATCGTAGACTGACCTCAAGCTTCTCAGAGTGCCTGTGTGTAGGCTCTAGCGTCCCGCTAGCCTATTCCTTGCCATCCTTTCAAATGTTACACGATACCCCTCCGATGAATCTAATGCTTCATCCTGCCAAGCTCGCCCGCCGATGGGTCTAAGGGCGGGCGTCTACTACGCAGGATCTCTCGGGCTGTCATGAGTTCCTATTCAACGGGTCTTACTCGTCATCACGATAATAATACCCATTTGAATTTGGTGGGTGCAAGGACACCTTCATCTTGACTCTGAAACTCAAAACCTCTCTATGACGTTGAAGTGCGTCATTCTCGGTGGACGAGGAGTGCTGAACAGCAATCATCCCATTAGCATCGACATAACGCACATTGTCACTTCACAAACAACATCACCAGTCAACGTTGACGTTGAACTCTCAAACAGCCCTTGCTTAACGGCTGCTCTTGTTCCTCCGTGTCAACAGTTCCGATACACGGAACAGCGGGCTGGCTAACTCGACCCCTCTCAATACAATGACCTCTCAGGCCCAGGTGTCGACAAGAATCTCGACCACCTGATCTTCCTAATTCAGCTTGCGATGCACATGTTCTCTTTCACTCGCCTGGTCCACCGCTCTTTTGCCCAGCCCGGAAGACTGAATACTTAGTTTTTAGAGTTACCGCCAACACCACATTGACTACCGACCTCTACTCTCATCAGACGTTCCTAGCCACGCCTCCATTGGCATGTGTTTTCTCCCACTCGTTCAGTTTTCTCTTGTTTGACATGATACACCCGATAGCACACTTCCCTTTCTTCCCGCTTGTGATAGACACATGGTATGATACTTTCCTCTCCCTCCGATTCGGACCTTGTGTGACCTCCAGCGCTTTGAGGCTCGAAACTAACTCGATCGGCTTTGTCTCTGGAGGATACCTATGGGCGTCACTTTCTGGCGTCGATTTAATACAATAGACGCTCAGTCCAGGTCGTTTGACCAGGAAAAGGGATATTTCCGATTAGCCGCCGGTGGACAAACCTGCAAGGTGAGGACGCCATCACGATTACTCCCCTCATCGATTCTGAGCGATGGAATAGCTGTTCACACGAGTGTCACCCACACGGTTTCGGTCGGTGTCCGCCGAACACTGGACGCATAACCCCAGTGCTTTCAGGCCTCTTTGACGCTCAACATTCGAAGTCTCAGCCGACTTCAAACCTTGTCGACTATCCCCTATGGCCCAGCCATTAACAGAGCTTCCCGTTTTTTAAGGACGTTCACCCTGTATCCACACTCCTTTTGTCTCATCAGCGCCTACAGAATACACTGCACAATTCCTTTTTTCTTCGAAATCTGGCATGAGATACACATGTAACAGTCCCCAAGCAAGCGGAGTCCACCATCGGGACACGTTAAATAGCTCCGACTTCCGAGTCCGAGGACCGACTTGCATCAGAAATCCATTTGGCATCGAGGGTCGACTAAACTCGAAGGAAGAGAATGGAACCCGGTGGTCTCGGCTAGCTGACTAGGGATAAATTATAAACTAGGCTAATTATCTTTCCGCGAGCTGGGCGATATCTCAATGGCTAATCAACATCTACCGGGACCGGAGAAATTCGATCATGCAAATGGCTAATTTGTTGTGAGCCTGACGACGGAACCAGAGGGGGTGTGCTATCGGTATCGTGGTTCCCGAGAGAGCTTTTCGTCTATCCGTTCTTCTGAGCTTCTGAAGCCAAGGTACATAGACCAATTGACTCTCACCAGAGTTCTTGACGGTCATAGAAAATCACTGAACGACGACACAAGCACTGTCATCGGTGGCAGACGTAAATTCGCTTTGTAGGCCTCGAAAATGGATGATCCTTGAATAATCCCAGTTTCCAGGTTCAAATGAAAACAGGTTACAGAATCCGGGGATTCCACCTGCATTTAGTTAGGAATTTAGGAGGTCGACGTTGGATGCGTCATGAATGTTAACGTTAGTGTAGTTGCTGTGGGTCCCACAAGGGTCCCGCTCCCATTTCCAGGCGCCAATTAAGCTTGCAGATTGTGTCTGTGCTTGGAACTCAATTGTTTTGTCTATAGAGTACCTGCTCCTCCCGATCAGAACGTAAAATAGGTCAAGTGCGAGTCTCTTCCGTTCCATTACCAATCACACTTCCTTTGTCCCCACTGTCACCTACATAAGTACTCTCCTTTAGAA
>JANHQD010001671.1:0-22629 GCA_024721195.1 Marasmius sp. AFHP31 | reverse complement strand
GCTCTCTTTCCTGCGCTCAACCCTCCCTCAGGGCGAAGCTCATCGCACTCTCGAGTAACAGCAGTACTTATGTACGTATCCGATCAAGTGTCGTGAAAATACAAAGCTAGAGTTACTCCCAGGCACTTAGCTTGGGTATTTCAACCATCCGGTCGACCTCGGTGGTTGGCCACCTAGCACTACGGTCGACCCATTACCGTGAGATAGCGGACAGTTGGCTCCCTTCCTGAGCCGGTCTTACATCTCTCGACTCTGGACGTTGAGCCCAGATTTCTGCATAATCTCAAAGATCTGTATCGTTCTAACGAACGCTTGCCGATCATCCATCCTGGTGTTCTTGACATCATTAGCCCATAGTGGCCTAGCGCCAGCGTAGGTTTCGATACTTGCGGACATCAAAGGGCATGTCCATTTACTCACTCCCCCCAGAGGTAAGGCGACTCTTTGACTTTTCACTGACGTATTTTTTTTTGCCCAGATTCTCCACACTTCTCGATGGTGTAGACCGCCCACGATATGAAACTTGGGATTCGAGAAGGCCCCCGGAAGAGAAACAGGTTCTCGCAATTGGCTGACAACCGGAATCCCCGAACTGACATTCCAGACGCAAGAAATCTCACTGAATGACAATTCGTGGCGGCCAAAATTGTATCTGAATGACGTACCATCCCCATGCAGTTGAACCTGTACCGAGGTTTTCCCTTCGACTTCGGTTTCTTGTACGCGCTACGGACTAAATGACGAGTTAGCCTGGTATCAAACTCGGCAAAACAAATCGTTGCTTGGGTGATCGTCGGTGAGGGTAAGTCCGCACGAGAGGAACAGAAGTGAGACCATTGGTCTCACTTCTCACAGACAGACTCCTGGTTCTCAATGACAAAGTTGCAACATGGTCATTACAACGATCCAAAACAGGCTCCTATTTCACCTCGAGAAGAAGATAAAAGGCAGGTAAACTCGGTCAACCATCCAACACAAACTCGAACAGCATCAAGTACTTACAACATCTTCACGACAATCATCTCTCCTATATGACCTCATTGACCTTTGTGAATTTATCGCCGCTCTCGTTGGCACCGTGGTGAGTCGTAGTTCATCCCTTCTGTTTTGCACGGCCGATACTCACGCGGCTGCTTGACTTGTTAGTTCTCTGCGACACTCGTAGTCAATGTCTACCTACACGGCGAGGGAAACTTCCGCGAGACGCGACGCAAGAGAGCCTCAATGGCTGATAAAGCACGGCTAGCTAAGCGTCGCAGACTTCGCGAGTTCAAGGTCAAAGAAGTGGAACCTAGAGCAGCCAAACAAGAGGGAGAAAGACGTGAGTTGTGTGGTTGCCACTCTGGCCTATTATCAGAGCTTACACGGATCTATGTCGTCAGAACGCGCCCGAAAACTGCGTCCTCGAGATCCCAAGGCCCAGCCAATGAAAATGGTCCGAGTTCTCTCGAGCTTCTCTAAGGAAATGACTCGGGAGATTTCGAACAGCGGAAAGCGGAGGGTTCGGCAGATTGAGGTCACTCAGGCGATGTTGAGGGTGTCAAGACCGTTGGCTTCAAACCCTGTGATCTGCAGTGGGTGGTAGCAGACCTACGATCCACGGACATTGCGCGATATACCCGTATACTGGACATTCGTTTTTACTTGGGCGCCGACTCGTCATTTGATGATAGTCAACGAAGACGATGTTTTAATTACGGGCCGTCTGCAGTGTCTGGGAGTATGTAGAATCATTTCCATTACAGGTACAGGGAGGATGTTGAAATGTAGTTTTGCCGGGAGGGAATACAATTCATACGTAGGAACCCAAGGAGTCCTGGGGAAGCCGGAGGTGACTTGGCTCCGACCCCGAGACCCTTCGTTGGAGTCGTGCAGGGTCAATATCCGCGTCAGAGAGGATGTCGGACCAATAGGATTAAAGGAGTAAGAGAATCAAGTTGATTCTGAATTCGTCGGTGTATCTACACTGTGTTTCTCCAGAGAAAGGATCAGGCCAAGGATTGTAGCCATCCGTGTCGGAGCACCTATGAATATACGCTGCTGATACACACTGCTTGACGGAGGGTTGGAGCGATTCTTACCTCCCGCAGTCTGTCAATTCGATCCATCTACCTGTCTCTAAATATATGTGCCTACTCCGAGGGAGTGCCAGAAATACGCTAGGTCCCTGACAGCCACTGTAAAGAAACTCGGAAGAGACTTCCTATTCTATTATCCCCCGGCTCGGGGTTGGCTCAGGGCGTCAGAAGTCATTCGAATCCATTCATGAGCGTACCTCTGCCCTTGCAGGATTACGTCCGTAGATAAGAATATTATTCGTTCGATGAGTACCCGGTATGACGGGAGACTAGTAGTGGGTCCAATACAGTAAGGAAGTTCGGGTATGCTGGGGAACGGTAAAAACACGGCGAAAAGAGTGATATAAATGGGAGTGAAAAAGACAAAAATGGAGTTGCATAAATGATCGTGGATATGGTGATTATGAGAGATGTAGTCCGGATACTAGAGAGTGAGACTGTAGACATCGTCAGCGTGTAGAAACGAAAAAGCGGGGGAGGGGGCGAGTAGAATATGTATAGTAGCGAGAAACTCTGAAGAAATCTATATACAAACGCTGCTCCCCCGTGGGGAGTCAGTGAGTTACTGTTTGGCGTCGCCTACTCAACCATGAATGGAAGCTTGTGAGCCAATACAACTTTATGAATGCAAGCCTGTTGCCAGCCTGCGTTCGGAGGGGCCTGTGAATCCGTGAAATGAAGTGTTTCAGAGTATGGGCGCATACTATAATTGGATAAGTCAGAGCAGGTTCGCCCACGCAGCTGCCAGCAAGCAAGTATCACCGACCTTTTACGACATCGGCTAAACGTCTCTCCACAGAATTTCTGGGCTGCTCTCCGAGTCAATGCTCCCGATACCTTCGACGTAGGAGATGACGACGCGTTCGAAGTCGTAGACGAATACAACCCTCGTCACGGTGGGGCAGTACAACCGGAGTTCGTTGGCCAATGCCTTGAACGCTGGTGTACCCACGTTGAGAGGTGATGGATCCCATTCACTGAGTTCAAACTCCACGCACGCGATTCTAGGTAGCCGCATCAACAAGCCGTAAAACGTGAGTCGCTAAGTTGGTAAAATCGGTTTGTCAGGAACCCAAGAACAACATGGAATGACGGAAGAAGCTTGATGAGAAAAAAAGAGAAACCACGCGACGTAAACAATCACTTCCTCGACGTCACAAGGAAGAATCAGGACCGAGGTTATCAGTCGGGGGGACTTGACAGTGGGTGGGGAAAAGTAGCTCAAACAGGAACTATGAAAGAGAAAGATGAAATTAAGCGATCGATCCGAAGGCTCACCTCGCGTCCTCCGATGGGCAATACAACTGTGCCGAGGTATCTCAACTCCATGCTGGTAGATGAGGTAGCCACCACCGTTCTCAGCATTTCCATCGAGAAATCTTCCGCGTACTCGGAGTCGGCGATGTCGAGTGAACGAATGCGTCGAGTTGAAGCCCGGATCTGGGAGAAAAGATGGTACAGTTCGGCCATCTTCTCTGCCATGTCGGACTTGGAGAAGCAGGTTTTGAGGTGCGTGACTGGCCTTCCTGGAACGAGAGCTACAGCCGCCTCAGAGAAGGTGCATTCGAGTTTGGAAAGATTAGGAAGGAAGGTGCTGCCCATAGGGGAAATGGTATCGATATGAATAATGGTATCAGGTGTCGTGGGGGGTATTTTGACGTTAGGGGGAATGGAAATCGGGTGGGCGTCATTAAAATCTATGAGGTAGAGGTCGTGGAGATGAACCTGGGTACGGAGGAAGGACACAAGATGTGGGTTCCACTCTAGATCGCAATGGAAGCTTCGTAGACGGAAAGAGCAGCCCTCAAAGATCCAAGCGCAAGAGGTGTCTGCTGGACCATTGATGTGAATGTTGAGATGCCGCAGCGCGTTTGTCTTTCTGAGTGCGTTCGAGATGGAGGTCCAGTAGTCGGTGGGTAGAATTCCTGCCTTGATGGTAGAGTCCTGAGAGCCGGCAGTGGGTGCCACGGGTGCATCGACCTCGGCGGAGCTATCCAGATGACCATCCAAAGACAAAGCCAAGGCGCGTGCCAATTCTTCGCTCTCCTCGGCTTCTTCCCCGCTCTTCTCTTCTGGAGTTCCATCTTCCTCTTCACCGTCGTCTTCCTCGTCGCTTCCACTCTTCGTACCAGAGAATCCCGACAGAATAATCGTTAGAGCATCCACTAGAAGGGCGACCCGAGGCTGCTGCGCGAGGGTCCTACACAGCGCCATCGTCGTACGTACGTCGTGCATGTAGAGCGTGTTGTACAGTGCGCGTTCCGCGACATACTGAAAGCCCTTGGAGACTCTGCAGAGGGCAGCGATGTCGGCGCGACTACGGACGTTCTTCAAGATGGTGCGATAGACCTCCAACGACAACTCCATCCACCTAGAGCATAACCTTGAAGAACAGGTCAGCGAGAGGAATTCGAGATTTTGGTCACTAAATGTCCACGTACGGTCTCCCTGACTGGGACAATACCAACGTTTAGTGGGGTGATGGGCACGGTGAACGCGTCCTGTGGGTCGTGTAAAAAAATCTATAAGTAAGGTACGGATCAGCGGTGCGCGTGGATGACACACGATGTCATGCAGACGAACGGTAACCTACATGTGGTCAATCTTTCCCGCACAGATAATAACTGGAAGGAGCCTCTTGAGAGTGGCGAGGCGGAGTGGCAGGTAAAAAGGAAAGGGAGACAGAGAATGGTCGGGACACAATTAAATGCAATTGCTGTACGGTCGTGTTTGGTATTTATGAAAGACAACAAGCGTGGAAATTCAGGCCGGAGGCTTTAGCGTGAGGCGATCCCCGGTCCTACCAACCCAAGATCTCCACAAAGTTCCCATCGCTTCAGTGACAACCCGTTCAATATCAATAGAAACAAGCGAGGACGTCTATCCAGATCTTCGAGGATTCCCCCCGATGTACCATGTGGCAGTCGCGTGGCTAGCTTGGGGCCTAACCGTGGCTGCCCCATGGAGAGATACATCCCAAATAAAACCTACGCTCTGGCTTTGGTGAGAGAAACGAGACAAACTGAGATTCGAGGTCGAGACTACATACCACATTCATTTGGGCGTTTATACAATACAAATGACGGATCTTTGCAAAGCAGCTCTTCGGCCGCCGCCCTGGTCCTTTTGTCGAGTTGTTCCCGGTTTCATGTTCCTATAAACACCAAAGCGTTGAGTCCGGTCATGAACGCTCCAGCAATTGGAGTTAAGCTCATTTTTGAACATGATAGTGGCTTCTCCCGCGCCAATGTCGCGAGAAAGATTTGTCAGATTCTGCTCATGCCCAAGACGATTAGGCCTGATTAGGCCCAAGGGCGGTTTCGTTTGACCCGCGACTATTGTTACCCTCTCTTCTGGAAGTAGATGCGGATGCCAAGAAAAGAATAGACGGAGGTTTGAAAGGAGCTCACCGGAGTTGAAGGGAACTCCAATTCGTACAGGCCAAGCAGCTAGCGCAATTCACCTCGTAGCTATTTTCTGTCTGACTCCAGCTGACCGTAAGAGAACTATGACAAAATCGAAGAGCCAAACGGTGAATTATCGGACCAGTGGGGCTTGATTTGATCTTTGCATCTGGACACGAGCAGTAGCAGCTATTCTAGTGCTCCCACCATTCATCGGAGGGATGGGGTTAACGGGAAGGAGAAATAGACTCTGTTATCCTGATGGAGCGGAGCAGCAGCCGCTGACGTTCATCGATGGTCTGAATGTATACTCTCTGAGCACCACCAAGATTGCGCATCTATGAAGGGCGGAAGAAGTTCGTTGAATAACGCAATCATAACTATAGAGGTCTAAAGGTGGACAGATCTGGTCAGCCACGAGGTTTCACATACTTAGGCCAACGAAACACATACCAGATATACCAATGGCAAGCATTTCACTACTCATTCCAGCTTCTCTAATTCCTCCAACCGTGAGAGTACGACATCCTTACTCGTCTCTTCCATCTCTCCTGCAAGGAATATCTCGTCCAAGATGGCGTAAACCTACGGAGAGATGGGGTTGAGTGAGATCCTGGGTGAACCGTGATATCGAATCACCTTGTAGAAGTTGAAAACTAGATCCAATTCGCAGACATTATCGAAGAAAGAGTCTGAAAGTACGAATGGTCGTCATTCTGCCTGCAGGGATTCAAGAACCGAATAAACGAACCAAGTATCTCGACGAAAAGGTGAATTGCTTCCAAGTATGCCAATTCGTTGTCGTTCGCATCCACACAGACACAGAAAAACAGGCCAGCGTATCTTCTATACACAATCTTATAATTTCGGAACTGGAATATAATTCATTAATAGGCATGACGCTTCAAAATGGTAACAAATACGCACCTCGACAAAGTTGGACTGATATTTCTGGTCTCTCGGTGCCACTAATCGATGAACTTCCCCTCGAAGTCGAACCTAAGAGCTCGGTCGACGCATGGTCATCTGGCAGAATTGCAGCGACTTGCGAACCTTCTCGTCATCGTCGTACGGAACATACCACTTGGACAGTCGAGTCTTGCCTTGTCTATTCTAAAAGTGACAAAAGAGCCGGTTAGAGCATGCGAAAATTCGATAGTTTGGACATTTCTCACCTGGACGAGGATGAATCGTATCATGGTGCAGAAGCAACCCGCATGGCTGTGACGTTGTTTGTCTCGAACAAACAATCCTCCGATCCTCCGGCGGATGGTGGACCGGGGTCCGGATGAATTTAGCTCTCACGTGGAGGTTCGGCAAATAGCGAACTTCCGCTGAAAAGGAACCGTTCGGCCACAATTCCATCCAAAGTCACATCAAGTTCTGTGGTCGGTCTCTTTCAGTTAGCTCACACTCGGAGGTTAAGTGAATGAAGCTTCCTTCATGTGATACCATAAGCATCAAATGAACCCCCAGCCTACTCAATTTCTCTCGTTCGCTACTCGTACTCGATCAATTCTCCCACATGCAGGTGTAACGCGTCAAAGCGCGTCTGGGCATTAACTTACGCCATGATGAAGTCCTCCATCCGCACCTGATTTGTCGTTACGTCCATTACAGTGAATTGCTTATTACAAATTCAGGCTCGAATCAGAGTCGCTGCATTCTCCGTGACTGCCGACGGGTTTTGAAAACCATACATTACCGTCAGGAGCCGGTCGGTTCGAAGACTCTATTCCCTACGTAGTCATACATATCGAAGTGGGCGCTCAATCGAGAATTGTGAGGTACTTGAGTTCCTCGCCAACCTTGAGCCCCTCGCATTCGCATTTCGGCAAACTGCCGAGTATTCTACCACAGAAGATCTCTTCAAATCGACGGCTAGTATCCGAGGGACATTCAGATCCCATTTGGGTTGGTACTACATAATAACATCGATATTGAATACTCAATGAATATCCACAGGCCAGAGAACAAGAACTAACAAAAAAGGCACTACTCTGTAGCAGTAGCTAGGCGCTGGACCGAAGTCCCCGTCGTTGGAAGCGTTTACATGACACCCAAAATCTCACCCACGACGCTCTTGAATGTACCGTTGGGATCAAATTGTTTACGGACTTGAGCAAATGTAGCCAAGCTCTGTGGGAAGGGTCGTCAGTCAATCCATGATCGCCGATATGACCGGCTGTGGCAATTTGAATAGCTCACCTGCTCGTCCAGATTCTTCACAGATTGCTGGAAGACCTCACGAGTGTTCTTTGTCCAATGGGGCCTGGTCGGGAACTAGAAAACGGCGGAGAGATGACGGAACCGTAAGTCCGATCATCCGCGACAGAAACGCGCTAGCTCAGATTCAACTCACTTCATTGATCAGAGTTGTGGCAAGAGTGTGATACCTAATTGTTGAAAATAGGTACGACGTTAGCCGCGGGAGAAGCAGAGAAGCGGCGTATACGTACCACTCTTCGTTATACCGGTGACCATCCCCCGTTGTAGGTACAAACGACGGGAAGTCGAACATTATTGCGCCCTAAAAGTCCCGGCGAACAAAAGAAAGTAAAAAACAAGGGTCAGAAGATGACAGGTCCAGACGACGATAGGCCGATTGCAAACCTTTGACCAATCCGCTTTGACTGTGCCTTGCCTCTGTGTGACTTGACCCAGGAGATCATCGAAAGGCTTGCCGAACTGAGTAAACGCAGAGATAAAGAGGGAAAAGATCAGTATCTCCGAAACATCCGCATCCCCTCAGCCTCCACGAACCTTGATGTTGATTCCGCTAAATCGGACCTCGATGATCAGCGGAATAGCCAAGCAACCGCCCAGGGGACCTGACAACTCACCTTCGATACGTCGTAGTAACAGCTTTCCCATCGTTCGCCGCCTGGTCAAACAACTCTCTCACCCTCTTCAATAGCTTGTTGGCCTGCGTCATCGGGATGGCCAGCTCCAAAGTCTTTCCTCGAAGTCCGTAATCCCATTCTGGCTTTGTATTAGGGTAGAGACCACCAATAAGAACGTCATATGCGAATCCGTGTACCGGCCAGCTGAGGAGAGGGAGTTGAGTCGGCTTGTCTACAAGGTTGCGGGAGGGTGAATCAGATACCCGGTGTACGTATGAAACACATGCGACGGTAACACAAAAGCACATACCGCGGAAGTTGGGAGCTGACCAAAGTCCGTAGAAGAGGGTTTCGACGGCAAAGTTTTGGAAACTAATGTTTTGACCGAGATTGAGGAGACCTTTAGCCAAGTTAGCTTCGGTCTCTGTGACGGAGAAAGTCGACTGTGCGTAGCTCCGCATCAGTAGGCGGTCAGAGGGCAGACACCTGCTGAGGGAACTCACCTGGAACGCATTTCCCCTGGTGTCGATATCTACGACACCGTAAGTCCTCAAATGGAACTTCTTCTGGCCTGTTCAGTATTTCACCGTAAGCTATGGGTGCGAACGAATGTAATTGGGCACCTTACCTGGCCACCACCAATAATTCGCAGTCACGTACGGCGAAATCTGCGCATAGATGTCGCCGTCCAAAACGTCTTTCTCATCTAGAGTGGTCTGGTTCGCGTAGACTTTGTAGTCAGAGTAAACCTGGTACTTGATTCTGACGATGATTCCGAGCAGTCCGAGGGACGTGGTCGCAGCTTTCCACTCGTCGGTGTCGCTTTTCTCGAGATGGACCAGCTCGCCTGACCGTGCGGACGGAGTTAGATCGACGTAATCACGCTGAGCTTGGGGAAATGAAGGGCGCACCTTTGCCGTTGACGATGTCGATAGCTAACGCGGCAGCAGCGACCATGGAATCTTCACGAAGCGAAGAACGATGAGCACCCATTGCCATAGCACCGGCAACGGTGATGTTCCAGTTCACTAGTCAGATTTACGAGCATCAGAATATTAAATGTCGGAGGGGAAGACTCTGAGCGGCTACCAAGAGTATATCCCAACGCAGCGCCCCTATCATGAAGCCAATCCGCACTAAAATTGAAAATGAAAGGTCATTAACAACATAATGTGAGTAAACCACTGAAACGTACACCTGAGGGAAGGTAACACCCGCTTCAATCACCACGCTTCCAACCCCATTGGTCAACGTGAGGTCCGAGATGCCATTAACAGCATCCGTCTTGATGATGACCGTTCGAGGATCGTCGGAGCACATGGTGTCGTCTACGCATCATTGAGTAGGTGTAGGTTTGAGCAGCAACCGTGCTGAACGAATGACGACTCACACCACATGTGACCGTTCTATTCAAAGAAACATATAGACGGGACCGGGACGTATGTAGAGTAGAATATAACTCACCCCACTAGCCCTGACAGGAATCCCCTGGTCACTGGCGTTCTTGACGATATTCTGGATTTCTTGGACTGTTGAGGGTCTATACACCTTTGCCACCTCTCTGCACGCCGGATGTCCAGGACCATCGAACGTGTTGTATGGTTCTAACAGCATGCAGTAGGTAAGTTTCCTAGCAACAGAGAACGAGTGTACTACCACGTACCACCAGCAACAACCCTCTCTACCCCGCTGGTCAACCACATGAGTCCTAGGCTCAAGACCGTGGATATCGAAACGCGCATCATCATCGCGAGGAGAATTGTAGCACTGGCAACGGATCCGAAGCTCGTTTTATAGCACCTCTCCTTCTCTTCCAAATATCCCGCGATGACGGCTGATGGCATGTGAAATATCAGCTGTAGCACCGTCTGACTGTGTAAATTCCTATAGTGTGTAGCTCGGAGTAATTCGTCAGGTTCGACGTTCAAAAGACCACATGAAATATCGTAGTATGCGAATTTGATCATTTTTTGTTCCGTTTTAATGGTAGTTGAAGGATTCAGCGAGACTTACAAGCTCTTCGTCTTCAGGTCTTTTGGCAAGCGTTTTGGAAGCTCCCATGATCGATTTGAGCCCAAAATAACTGGAGGAGGTAAAAGGCGAACGGTTTTGGTTTCTTGAGGGCGGGGTCAAGGGTGTGAGAGAAGCGAAGAGAACGTTGTATGACGCGTGTACCAGAACGTTCTCTGCCATGTGACACGGCTCCCACGCGCTCTCGCATGTCTCGAGCACACTTTCAAGGGCCAAAACGCCGCAACAATGCTAATTCGTGAGAGACACATGCAAGGAAGGTATTCAGTTCCAGCGATTCTTCGTACTACGAGAACCAGGGTCGTCGTAGTTTGGGTAGTCATGCTCGTGCACCGTAACTTGCATACAATTGATAGAAGTACAGAATCGGCATTCGGCAGATATCTTCAAACGAGCCTGAGGCGGCAGAGTCCCTGAGAGCTATAGCCTATAGGAGTTGTATATGAGTTCTCCGGTATATACTAGAAGATGAGATCCTCGAAGGAATTTGATATTGAGCATCGGTGGGGGGGCTTCAGTGACTGTTACACAGATCCAGCAAGCTAAGGTGGCCTCATTACACGGATGTCGTCCGATATTAAACATGGAGGTCAACGGACGGAACCCTTCTTGAATATGAGAGGATACTGAGAAGTTCATGAGGGGTACATGAGAAACGATTTCGGTTCGAGTAGCCTGAGTACGTCTGAAGCTAATTCTGGAGCGTATAATGGGAAGGGACGAGCTCGTCGAGGACGACTTTGTGAGAAATGCGGCTCAAGGACTCCAAGATGAAATCAAAAACCTGCCCTCAAGCACGCACGTGATTGTCGGCGTTCGCCGAATCGGGGCTTTGTCGGACCTTCGAAGTTCTAGATCTTGTTCTCATCCGCCCACAGGGTAATTTGGGTTGCTGTAAGGCTGATCATCTCAAGACTCAGAGTCAAGGTCTGGCCTCTGAGCCACCACGAAGAGAGAGTTCACTGTATCTTATGGCGGAAAACGGTTATCCTACAGGTAAGCTCTGAGTCATTTGTGTCCTCTGATTCGCTCGTCCTCAAGCCCTTCAAAGACCTGGGTCCATCATCAAGGTGACTGACCAATCTGAGGGAGGAGAATCGATCAATTTTGATGGCTCTTCCGCGGTGATGCGGTACGAGACAGGTTGACAGCCCCCAGCCAGCGCAATCATCGACTATGTATATGATGCCCCAGAGCACATAGAACGGGTACTCTGGTTTGGGCTCGAAACTCGGTGAGTGCTCGCAACAATGACATTTTCTGGTTAAACTCTGACTGTGCTAAAGTATTTGACTTGAATACGGTATTTTCACGAACAGCGACGCGTCAGCGCACGAATTGAATCCTCGGGATTCGCTCGTACTCTTCTCCAAATTTCTCAAATGCTGTCCTTTGACGGATCAAAACTCGGTGTAGGATTCACACCGGTGATGCTCTGCATGATTTCAACGCTGTCCACGGTAGATTCTTCGCTGACTTGTGTCTTGTGTTTGTTGAAGATGCTCAAAGTTTTTGCCCTACGTAGGTTAAATCCTAGGAATTCGGGATTTGTTCATCAGCTTCAAGATACTGTGTTGCGTTCATCATCAATCAAGTCAAAAAGCCGTCAGAATAACGGGCTGATATTAACAAAACCCGTACGTTGTATTGTCAGCCACGTTTGACGCCTTCAGAATGATGTATTTGAGTACGCAGGGCTTTCACCGCAACACCACTCGCTAATTCTTTACGGCACATTTATGAGTACAAAAGCAAGGGTGTTCGGTGGAGGGAAAAAGCAAAGAGGAGCTCACTCCTCACAGCTCTCGTCTTCTCGTCTCATTTACTTAGACCTTCCGTCTCTTGTTTCCAGTTCCTCGACCTGCTTGACATTGTTAATCACCATGTCAGAAATCTTCCAAATCTTCAGTTCTCTCCAAACCGTCGTCGTAGCCTCGGTACTCGCGTCGGTGTTCGTATACTTCAAAACTTTGAAAGAGTATTTCTTCGGTGGAAGACTCCAGGATGCCGCTGGAAACGGTATTCCCCCGGGCCCCGTTGGTCTTCCCATCGTTGGTACGTCAGACATTGGCATTTCTGTCCAAACTGCTGGGAGCTGATCCTATCCATAGGATCTCACCCATTCCTTACTCACTTCCCCGAGCTCACTTTGGACCACTGGGCTAAGCGCTACGGTCCAATGTATTCCGTTTGGCTCGGAAATCAGCTCTTTGTCATGGTTTCGGACCCTCAAATTGTCAAAGTGAGCCTGATCCTTGTTTGAGATGATATCCCGGGATGCTTACATTGCGATGTCTAGGATCTTATGGTCACCAACGGTGCCGTCTTCTCTTCCAGAAAGGAGATGTTCTTGAAATCAAAGAAGATCTTTGTTGGTCGTGGTATCACTGCTACCGTAAGTTGGAATTCTATCTACTTCATCAAGCAAGAACATATCATTGACATTATATCCCATTAGCCCTACAATGATAGGTGGAGGAAGCACCGTCGTATTGCCTCCACCTCTCTCGTTGCTCGCGCTGTTGATGGCTATACACACGTTCTCGACTATGAAGCCACCATCCTCGTCAAAGATCTCCTCGCTCACGGTGGCAATGGCACTCTCGCTATCAACCCTCGTAAGTAACAGCTTCGCTCCGCCCGTGATTCAGATCTGACCGAGCTCGTTAGAACCTCACGCTGGACGATGCAGTCTTAACAACATGCTGACTGTCGGATTCGGCATGCGTACCGAGAACATCGACGACCCTCTCGTTGCCAAAGCCCTCAAACTCTCGCGAGAATTCATGAACTGCACTGGCCCCGTCTCCAACTTGACCGATTTCGTCCCTGCCCTTCAGAAACTCGGTCAATGGAACTACATGATCAAGCGTGGCGAACAACTCAACAAGGATCTCGTCGAGACTTACGGTGGCATGATCCTCGATATGGAGAAGCGCATGAAGGCTGGCGAAAAGGTTCCAGACTGCTTGGTTAAGCATCTGATTGAAGTCAAGGAGGAGGAAGAGCTCGATCATCTCGATATGGCTATCATGGTTTCTGCTTTCATGATTGGTGGCGTTGAGACAGTGAGTACTTTTCCGTTCAATTCTCGCCGTTTTCAATCTTTAATTCTGATTGGTTTCCCAGACCGCATCCATCATGCAATGGTTCTCCGCTCTCATCCCGTCCTACCCTGAGATCCAGAAGAAGGCACAGGAGGAAGTCGATCGAGTCGTTGGCCGTGACCGTCTCCCAACCATTGAAGACGAGAAGAACCTCCCCTACGTACATGCTATCATCAAGGAAGTCGAACGTTGCCACAACCCGTTCTGGCTCGGAACTCCCCACGTCAACTCTGCCGACTTCACCTACCGCGGCCAGTTCATCCCCAAGGACACTGTCGTCGTCTTGAACACCTACACGATGCACCACGACCCGGCCAGGCACCCAGAGCCATTCAAGTTCAACCCTGACAGATATCTCAATGACTCTACCCTTGCCTCCGAGTCTGCTAACCTTGCGAATCCATACGAGCGTGACCACTGGATGTTCGGTGTTGGGTAAGCCTGCAGAGTTCGAAAAGCTAGGTTTAGAATTACTAACTGATCTCTCTACTTTCAGTCGTCGTATCTGCCCTGGCATGTGGGTCGCCGAACGTGAAATTTTCCTCGTCGTCGCCCGTCTCATCTGGGCCTTCAACCTCCAATCTATCCCCGAGGATCCCATCGACTTGAAAGAATACGATGGTCTCTCTGGTCGTTCCCCCGTCCCCTTCCGCATCAAAATGATCCCTCGTGACAACAGGGTCACTGAGATCCTGGCTAAAGAATAAGCTGCTAAATACATCAGCCACTGCTTACTTTCGCGCATATCGACAACGTTCGTTTGATTCTAGATTAGTACTTTATATTCACCCTAAAAGATGTTGTGACAGGTGTTATAGACGTAAAGTAGTCCCTCAGGTATCAAAACAAATGCGGTGACTACCATGAAATCTGTGCGAGGAGAAACTGCGCTGAGACGCACGATGCTTAACACCTTGATCCATACCGTAACATATAGGGTACTCGGTGACTTCAATGAACCCGCGACTAAATATCCAGTCTCCATGGCGAATCATTTAAATCAAGAGATTGATGGGAGTGGGCGGACCAAGGTTCCGATGAGCACCGCCTGACTCGTTAAATTGATCATACACCATCAGTCCAAGCTGCCCTCTCGACCTCCTTGATCCTTTCCACCATCATGTTGACTTTGGATACTCTGAGCTCGGAACTCCTGGAGGAAATATTCAAAATAGTGAGTCCACCGAACGTTTCTGTTGATGCAATCATTCACTCGGGCTCCAGGTCCACGATTCCTCACGACACTCAATCTTTTCACTTCTGCAGGTCAACAAACTCATCTCAGAGGCTGCACTACCGTTCGCATGTCGAGATTTGACATTCGAATTTGACCAGTCCCTCGCTTGGGCGCCGCAACGTGATAGACAGACGGATGTTGAACCGTACACGCAGAGCATCGACAAACTCGAGTCATTACTACGGTTATCCCCTGGGTCCCCAGTTTGGAGGGGCGTCAGGAAGGTTATGGTTTCCTCGAGATTCGCACGATGGCCAGACGAGGCCCATATATTCACTAGATGGGACAATCAAAGAGAGGCTAAATTCGAACCGCCCTTTACACCCCCCGAAAAGTCTGTCCAGGAAAAATGGGGTTGTTTTGTCCAATTCCTATCCCGTACCATCAACCTCAAAACGGTTATCTTTGACTGTGCCGAACGGGTACCTATAATTCTCCTCGAAGCCCTCGAGGCCTACCACCCATCTTGTCACCTCCATGTTAGGAATTGGACTCGCATACGTGCTGATGTCTGTGTTGGAGATCCGTATGAAGAGGCGTTGGCACGGTCACCCATTTTGAGGAGTTTACAAGCGCATTTCTTGTACAGAGTACCAGCGATGGATTTTAATAACGTTGCATTCGAACGGATCTTGGCTTTGGCACCGAACCTGGAGGAGATCGCCTATAGCAGGAGGTTTGTCGGTGGTTGCGTGGTAGATAATATAGACGAAGAACACAAGGAAAAGGAGTGCAAGCGTTTTCATGTGGCGCAACCGGCGAAGAAAACCACAATTGGGAGGATCAAGTGGGGCTCGCTATCCCCTGCCCTCCTGCAAAGTTGGGGATCTTTCATCGATCTCCAGAAGGTCAAGAGGTTGGAATTGGATGAAGTTGATGATATGGAGTGGGCAGAGTATGTGATGGACCACGGGACCTTCAGTGGGTTGAAGCACTTGTTGTTCAAGATCGATGAATATCCTCGAGATACTTCCCAAGACAATGTAAAGGCGACAATGGAGAGATTCCTCTCCTCCCAGCCTCCTCTAGAGACCCTCTCAATAATTCAGTACCAAGGCTATGTCGATCTATCCTTCATATTCCCTCATCACGGAACAAGCTTGCGTTCGTTATCCCTTCACCAAATCGAAGATACGCGAGGACCTCGGTCGGTACTCAGCCTGGATGATCTCAATCTGATCCATTTAGAAGCTCCTCATCTCGAACACCTCGAGCTCGATGTCAACCGAACGCAAAATCCTCAGGAAAACGAGATGCAGATATATGCAATTTTATCCTCCTTCCTATCCCTCCGCACCATCGCCATCCACTACGATCTCGGGATACACAACGAGTGCTTGAACGACTCTTCAGTCCTCCGCATGGCAATGAGGGATCCCGAACAAGCTGACACATTGCGAAAAGATCCTAAGCATTGGCGGCCCAAGCTAACACCCGAGATCACGGAATATAAGGAAACTTACACGAGGATCGATGAGCATTTCGCGAAGAAGGTGTGGCAGGTCGTGTGCAATCGCAGACTTGAAGAATTAGTGTTGTACGTCGGTGAGCCGAATCAGAAGATAAGATTGGGATACCTTGCTCCATGGATTATGGGAGAGCAGGAGATTCGGCAATGTGTGCGTGTGTGTCGAAATGAGAGGGATGATCTAAGGGAGGATGTATCTGCTCTGCAGATTTCTGAGGAACTGCGAGGTTACTAGTCATTAGTAGCAAGATAGATATACTCTTCAATGTTTGACTGTTTGAACAATACCTTCCAAATACTTTTGAAGAAAGTCTTTGAATGATTATCATTGTCCTGTAGGTAGTAGCCACATATCCCACTAACTACTTGAAGCACTCGAGACCAGCAGAAAAGTATAGAGTGCCCGATAATCTCCATATGTGTCAGATGCAATAAACTCACGGATTAGCCACCTACGACAAGTCATCATGATATCCGGTCCAGTTCTTTCTAGAATTTATTTTCATCGTCAACTACCATAGTTATATCAGTCCTTCTTTTGTCCTTCTCCACCACGGAGGTGGCAGCCTGCGCTCACTGCCACTTCGCCAGATTGGAAATACGGAAGGACCTCATCCCATCCTCACTCTAGAAGTACTCAATCTCATTTGTTCTGAGGGCCCTAATCTTGAGCACCTTGAGTTTGCTGTCAACCGAGCGCGAGAGCCGCCGGAGAATGAATTACAAGTATACAGAACTGTGTCCTCATTCCCGTTGCTCCGTAGTATTACAATCCACCCCTTATGATGCCAAAATACATCACAAGTCCTTCAGAGGCTCGCCCCGCTCTAGTAAGCGACAAACTCTATCACACAAGGGCACAGAATTCAACGAGACCTACACCAAAATTTATGAATATTTCGCGAGGGGGGTGTGGGGGACCGTGTTCATTTCGAAACTCGAGTAGTTGTTGCTATACATTGGAGAACCAAATTGGGAAAATCAGGTTTGGCTGCTGCATAGGTGACGCGAGAGTATGATGATAGAAGCTGGTTGCGCGTGTTTCGAAATGGGAGGGACGATTTCAAGGACAATGTATCTGCTCTGAAGGTTGTTGAACAACCGCAAACAGTTTGATTGATAACGAACAAAATGAATTGTATACGCTACTCACTCACTGAAGTATACAATCCTTTCCCTCGGATGTTGATCTTCAAGCTTCGAGAGTAATCTGGGCGCTAGCACAAGAGCCGTAAAAGTAGGTCATGGCGCAGTCTTGATCTCCCGGAATTCTTCGGGCTTCGGGCCTTTTCGGTGATCGCTTTCTTTCGGCCACGATACCGTTTAAGAGCCGGCCGGGAGTCAAATAACTCTTTATACTTCTACCACGCTTGCCGCTCGCCCAACCTGCGACTTCTCAATCTCAGCACACTCTCCAAAGTGGACAGACATTCAAGTTCTCACTCTAGCATGTCAGTCTTCCCCTCAAAAAGAATCGACACTCACTAGCTGCTCACGCTGCGTTAGATTGGAGATTCGGCCTTGTTATGATGAGTCGCAACAGTCCTTGTGTTCGGCGATTTGTGAGGTTGATTCAATCGATCACTGAAACTGCCAGATTACACGAGCCGAAGTATAGGAAGTTATTAGCTCACCACTCGTGGATGACTCACGTCTTTCAAATCTCACACACTGATTTCCGTGTCCTCCTTGCGTCTCGAGGTCAACACGTTGCTTTGACCACGCATCAAGCTCTCCATATCAAATGCGTCACCGGATCGCTCGGTCCAACCTTCAATGACTCGTTGAATTCACAGGACGGTAGCGCAGCACAATCGTCATGTGCACCGCCCCGTCCCTTGAGTTATATATGAGACGGGCGCTCGAACAAAGACATAACTCTTCATGTCCACGTTCTATCATGACAATCACTCTCGATAATCTCAGCGCAGAGCTTCTAGCAGAGATATTCAACCTGGTAAGCTCTAGAATCTTTGTGGTGCTATTACAATTCTCAAGTTTCAAGTTGATCCCCAGATCCACGATTCGTCGCGACATACCATCTTCTCACTTTTGCTAGTCAACAAATTCATCTCAGGGGCAGCTCTACCATTCGTGTACCAAGAGTTGACATTCGACTTTGGCCAGGAACGAGGAGCTCCCAGTCTTCGGAACGGACACCAATCCCAGCAGACGGAAACAGATCAAGTCCAAGTTGTACCGTACACCCGAACTCACGAAATCCTCGATTTATTACTCCAACTAACCCCCGAGTCCTCTATTTGGAACAGGATCAGGAAGGTCACCGCTCACTCGAGTTGCGCACCACATTCCAGTGGATCTGCCTCCTCCTCCGAGCGCATCCGACCCAGATGGGACTCTCTAATCGAGTTCCTATCCCGTATCGTGAACCTACAAGAATTCATCTTCGACTGCACCGAGCGAGTACCCATTCCCCTCCTTCAAGCGATCGAAACGTACCACCCAACCTGTCGGCTCCATGTCAGAAACTGGGTTCGTCAGCGGTCCGATACGCCTGTCGAAGATCCCTACGGAGAGGCATTGGCCAGGTCTCCTTGTTTGAAAGGTATCCAATCACACTTCATGACCGAAGTAGGTCCAAGGCTGAACTGGTACCACATTGCATTCGAGAGGATTCTGGCATTGTCCCCCAGCGTGGAGGAGGTTTCTTATACCAGCCGAACCACTGGGGCGTATGCACATAATCCTACCGCTCGCCGGGAGGAAAAAGCTGAAGAGGAAACCGAGAGCGAGCAGTTTCGGGTGACGAATCCAGTGAAGAAGAGTTGCGTGAGGAGGATCAAGTGGATGGCTATAAGCCCCGCGCTGCTCCAACGCTGGGGTGGTTTTATTGATCTCCAGAAGGTGGAGAATTTGGATGTGGCCAGGGTTTACAACGGACAGTGGATGGAATATGCAGTAGATCACAGAACCTTTGTCGGGTTGAAACACCTATCGTTCAAGATCGATTATGACTCGTTCTATCGGGATGGTTCCAAAGAGGAGCTCCAAGCGACACTGGAGAAGTTCATCTCCTCCCTCTCTCCTCTAGAATCTCTCTCTATCATCGAGTACCACGGTTACATCGATCTTACCTTTATCCTCGTAGAGCACGGAAGCAGCTTACGGTCACTCTCCCTTCACCAACCGGAACATAGAAGGGGTGGTCCCCGACCCGTCCTTACCCACGACGATCTGACACTCATCAGCACCAAAGCACCGCACCTCAAGCACCTCGAATTCGATCTCAACCGAACGCGAATTCCCCAAGCGAACGAAATGCAGACGTACACGATCCTATCCACTTTTCGATTCCTCCGCAAAATCACAATTCACTACGACACTGGGATGCGCTACGAGACCTCTTTCCAGGCGAGTAGGCAGATACCCCCACTAGACAGTAGGCCGGCAGAGTTTGACGAGATATACACTAAAGTCGACGACGATTTCGTGAGGGAAGTATGGCAAGCTGTATTGAACCGACGGCTTGAAGTGATGGAACTCCACATCGGAGAACCAAGACAACAGGTTCCATCTGGATATTCTAAGTCATGGCCGGCGAAAGAGGAGGATATCAGATGGGTGCGGGCGTGTAGGAGTGAGAGGGATGATTTGAGGAACAACGCGTCTACTGTGGGAATCGTTAAAGGGCGACAAAAGTGGTACAGTTACTGTACGTAATTGTATGTTACTTGATGCTGGTGGGGACGTGTACTCATCATTCGACTCTACCAGCTCTCGAGATTCTCTAAGTCCGAGTACTACTGGAAATATATCCAACTTCTTTTGGATCAGCTTGATTATATGTCATTGAGGGTTGTCCGCAAGGGAGATTGCTTTGTGGCAGAGAAAACATGGAAACTCAGAGAGACTAGGACCAACAAAGCAATTGGCTCCAACCCGACCCAAAATGATCGGTTCATGTCTTATGTCTGTAGAGATCTGTGTCCTGATTTGGCATAACATGCCAACGTACGTGCCGCTAAGTCACCGTTGACTCGAGTTCCACGACCGTCTTCCACTCAACGGACTCATTCTCTTTCTACACGCAACATATATCTTCTAGCTCAAGCAAGCAATCCCAACGGCCTGTCACCCGTATCAATCAAGGCCTATGAAGATTTGACCCGAGATTTTGGCACTCTCACCTCGTTGCCAGCCTCTCTGGATGGAGTGTAAATCGTCGTGCGTATGTCCTTATCAGGACTCAAACCCGCCAGTATATTCTTAGGTTCTTTTCAACGCGTGTGCGACTTGTATCACAGCGAGAAACAGCAGGAACAAGTCGGGGTGTCAGGGCGTTGTATGGGGTGGGCAAGCCATGATGCATTGATGGCTGACTAGGTGTGTTCCTCTTACCTTTGAACTTTTTATGCCGATTGGTTCTATTCAACTTATTCAGTCATTCTCAAGGTCAGTGCTGGTCAAATTCTCCATGACGGCAGTATATTTCAGATACTTGCAATTCCGTCTCTTTGCACTACAAGACTCCCACTGTACAGTACATGTGATACTAGAATATTGTCATGGCTCTACAGCTCTATTTACTCCCCGCTTGTGACCTATCCAACCTCCTGTCCATTGTTAGAGGGACGGCCGATGACCTTGGAATGAAACCTCAAGTTCATGGTGTATGGTATGGCCCGGGAGGGTACTCGTGGTGGAAGAAGGCCTGGTTCAGGTCGTAAACGAAAGGCGGACTGTGGTAGAGCTGAGCAGACACCTCCAGAGAATAAGGTGTGGTGAAATGTAGCAGTCCGGGTACTGGGTGTTATAACAGTATCTGCAGTACTCGCACTCATATGGAATAAGGACTCGCTCACCAAGTGATCATTGATATTTTGTAATAATCAATCTTCTCTGTACTACTGAGTCCATGAAACACTACCGCCAAAATCCCTATAATTGGGTCTGAAGTTGCAGATAAGTACTGGCACACACGGGTAGCGCCCTGGAGGAGGGTGACTAAAAAAATGGACGTCATCTTGAAAACCACTGGACAGGACCTACTATTCTAGCGCGGGATAGGTCAAGATCTTGGATTTTCTCTCTTGTGGCCTCTGTGTGATGCCCTTCACAAAATCAACTTGACAGATGTATTGTACATAGAAAAAAAAGCTTAACCTGATTTTCTGGGATTTTTAGCCTCTCCCTTCGTTGTGTCGGGCAGTGACCGAGCAGGGTGCGAGATAAGGAATTTCTTGGCGTCACGAAATGTCACGCCTGATCTGCGCTTGATGGCCATCATTTTGACATCACCTCGTGAGTACATTTTCAGTCTGTTTTCATTCCTCAACACTCACCAAGCTCGCTCCAGCCCCCCTCTCCCTCCAGATTTTGGTTTATAGACAGTTTCAATATGCCCTTACACACCTAGGTACTTACCCCGTTGATCTAATGCAATGTTGTTTGGTTCCTGGACTGTCACACTCGAATCACACACAAAATTTTGAGGTTTTTCGCCTCCCATTCTCGTTCCCTTCATGCTTTGGGCTAGCAGTGATAATGACAAGTTGGTATGTACTATAATTTGCTCAGAAAAAATTTCCGAGGTGGGGAACCGACGGAAACAACCTGTTTTACAAGCGTTTCCTTATCCCTGCCCAGGACACATCTGAGGTTCCAGAATAGTACGTATGTCAAACAGTACTGATCGGGAGTTTTTCCGTTGATCTTCACACACACACACACACTCACTACTCGTCTTCTACTGTTTTGGGTGGATGGAGCACCGTTCAACCGTCTCGTTTTTGTATAAGAACAGGGCAACTCTGTATCATGCTCTTCGTTCTGACCCTCTTTCTCTCTTGTTGCTTACCCTCCAAACCACAATACGCTCATGTCGCCCACGGCTTCCACTGCTCCGCCACAGCGCAATCGACCCAGTGCTGAGAGCATCGCAACTGGCCAAACCACGAACACGAACGAGCGTCCTTTCAGCCCCGAAGTCAAAGGAAACACAAATTCATTCTCACCTTCCACAACTATCCACAACAATCAGTGCCAGCACATTTACGGAGGTTCAAAAAGCTACCATGGATGCACATTCTACGAGACGTCGAGAACCCCCCCCTCTGTAGCTCAGGAAGCGCGCACTAATGCTGCTGCTGGATCATCGGACCTTGAAGCATCACCACATCCCGCAGAGGTCAGTGACGGCTCCACACGTGGCTGTCGCCCTATTGATCCCTTACCTTCCAGCCCCGTTCCTCGTTAATGCCGCTCTATTGGCCATTGGGGCCGTCGATCCGTTTGTTCGTTCGAGCCATTGTGCGTGTGGCAGCGATGTTGATGGGGGAACACAACTTTCGCCACACCATAGCTCGCGCATTGCTATCGACACTCGGGAGGCTGGATGATTCCTCGTTGCCACGCTTCCCCTTAACGCCGTCCTACTGGTCATGGTCGTTGATCCACTCCGTTATTCGCGTTCTCATTCGCGCGGCAGCGATGTCCATCGA
>JANHQD010001670.1:0-25256 GCA_024721195.1 Marasmius sp. AFHP31 | reverse complement strand
ATAACCAGAGCCCCATTTTCCTGTATCCAGGGGGGGGGGGGGGGCGGGAAGCTTGCGTTGTTTCTGAGGTCTCACCTGGCTGGAGCCATGTAGGCCCTCGAGAGCTAGTGCCAGTCATTGCGTGATTAAAGTTTGAATGATTTGACTGTCGCAGGGGTTTGTGAAGATTTCGAAAGGCAAGACTGGCCTAAAGCTGGCACGAGGGGGCGTCTTGCCGTTGCTGAGGTCATTGGCCGTTTATTGCGAACACAGACATGGTTTTCTCTATCAGTTGAGCTGAGTCTTCTTGTGGTTGGAATGGTCAAAGACCGTGCCTTGTGTAGACGCTGAACGTTGGAAAAAGCTGAACAGACGATATGGTGGTTCGGAGCAGAGGTGCGGGCGCTTCACACTGTTGTGTAAGCAAAATTACGTGGGCACAGGTGAGGCATTTTTTGGAGGCTCCGGCATGAGTGTAATCATATGGGTGACTCCAGCGAGGCATTTTCTGGATGCACACCAATAGTAAATGACGCTGACAGATGAGAATAACCATGGGAGGTATATAAAGCCCAGGTTGGATCCAAGGAAAAATCACAACCCAAGTTCTCTCCAACCAATCCGTCCAACGAGCCAAACGCCTTCATCTACCTCGAACTTTACATCATGTTGACTGTATGTATACCTACCTCTCTCTCTCAGTACCAAATTCTGACTGACATTTGTCTTGCAGACCACCCAAGCCCCCGTTTTCCAGAACAACTGTGGCTCTAGCTCTTGCAACTGCGGCGCCAGGTGAGTTTCGTTCTTCACCAGAAAGTTTAGATGGAAATCGCTGACCTATGAATACCGTATAGCTGCGCCTGCAAGCCTAGCGAGTGCAAGTGCTGAGCATGGTCTTGAAAGCATCGCATTTGTGACTGTCCCGCATACCACATAATTTTGTTTGTAATACTATGACTCTGGCGAAGACGTCTTAATGAAGTGTTGTAATCCCTATTGCTATCGCGTGCATCCAAAGATGAAACTGCGTTGAGGATCGATCATGCAAGTGAACGAAGACATTGGACCCTTTTTCGAGTGAAACGACTCGGTCGGGGTGTAGGATGAGAGTATGAGGAAATTAGACCCGCCCGTTTGGCCAATATCTCGAAGAGATGAGATCGCGGAGCTTCCAGTCAACATTTGACCCCCGGGGACGAAGCGTAGCTGGAAGAACCGCAAGTTAAAGCGAGCCTTGAGTTCGTTCTCAGAGTCTTTTGTCTTGGCTGCGCCATTACCCCTGCCGTTATGCGATGCGGACTAGAGCTGTCGTGAGATCTATGTATTATGGTCGCTTGGTAATGGTCGCGATATGTAGTCGTAATGATAGGATTGGACAAGTTGAGTTGTATGATTGTCGAGCGAACGTCCCGGTTTCTCATCGGAGCAATTGGCAATCCTTGGCACTGAATTGAGGCATTTTGTGGAGGCATCAATGATAATGTGGCACGTCTACTGTCTGATTACAGATCTCGGTGAGGCATTTTCTGGATGAACAGCACTTGTCAGCAAAACGTCGACAAAACGGGAAGGATCAAAGGTATTTAAAGACCAGGTCGAGGAGAAAGAAAAGCATCATAACCAGCTCCTGCAAACCAATCCGAGCCAAACTCACCTCTGATATCACCATAATGTTCACCGTGCGTCTTCTCCACCCCATCTCCTTCTCGTACTCATTCGTGTTCACGATAATCGCTTCTCGTAGACTATCCAAACCCCCGTCGCCCAGAACAACAACTGCGGTTTCAACTCTTGCACCTGCGGTGCCAGGTCAGTTTCTCCTTTGATAGTTCGATGGATTCTTGCTGACCGTGTTCTCGATCCCGTAACTAGTTGTGCCTGCAAGCCCAGCGAATGCAAGTGCTGACCCAAGCCCGGAAAGCACTGTATACTCGAGAGTCGACCCCATAGGTTCATAATAATTCTGCTTGTAATTATATCAGTTTGGATCCTAATCGGGTTGATGAGACCAATCGTACCACGCTGCACTTTCATGTACGCAGTGAATGAGCTCGGAGAGTATTGGTTGACAATTGACGAGCTCGCGACTCGGAGTGAAGAACAGAGACATTGGCCTCAAAGAAACCACTGCACGGTCAGACAGTCGAGAAAACCCTTCCCAACAATGTTTGTTCTGTCTGCTAACTTGCAAACTACCAAGACGGTGACGGTGAATGTGGGTGTCGGTGGGAGTATGTATGAGAAAAGAAAATCCACGTGGTTTCGGACCATGCGGCTCTCGGGCCTGATCGTCCAACGCGTCGACCTCCGACGATAGTCGAGCAATATCGCCGATACGAAGCCGATAGTCTTAAGCAGGGCCTGGATGTTTCCTGCCGTATACGTGCTCAAATTAGAGATTGATAGGGTTGCTTTAATTGGATCTACCAGATTTCCTTCGCCGCCAGACTGTGCTCCGCCTGGAATGCCACTTTGACTGGAACATCAGTATGGATACATCAGTGATTCAAGGAGCTCCCTCCTTGATGACGTCTGATGAGAGGTCGACCGTTTCCACCAATACTCGGGAGTCTTGATTGGGTGAGCTTGCGAGCCTTTTTACTTACTGGGGCCCAAACAGATGGGGTACAGCCACATGAGCTGGTGTGACAATCTGTCACATTTGTCACTTGTGCGCACACGAGCCATGCCGCCCGTGCCGGTACCGCGGGTCCACAAGTGTACAACGGTTGGTCTTTCTTTCGCGTCTTTCCTGTCGTCTCGTCATTGTCCTGCCATCTATTCAATCCAACATTGCTTGCCCTCATTGTTCAGTGGTCTTTTAACTTGTGACCTCTCTCAAGAGGCAGCATGTAGGGAGATTGGGCTGGCAGGCCATTCATAAGACATATATCTTGAGTGGAATAGTTGCCCCCCCCCCTCACACTGTGTTGCATCTCCATAACTAGTGCTGTTTTGTGCCAATTTCCCCACCTGTTGGACAAATCTGATTTTGATTTGATCTACGCAATGTTGCTGGTCCTTTGTGTGTGTAGTAGCCAGCAATGCATGTAGTGTATAGCTATTCAAATATTCAACCAGCAACGCACATAGTGCGTAATAAGGCAATCTCACCCACCTTACCATGGGTACTTGCCCATGGAAATCCCTATGTCTTTCTTCTAGGCCGGAAACTTCGACGCGTCTGGTTGATCCATGATCGTGGCCCGAATTATACCTCATAGGTAGAACGACTCGCTCCACCCTACGGAAGTCGGAAGCGTGTTCTGGAGTACACCTGAAGCTATCATTAAAGAACAAGGATCTTTCTCCCATCTACACCTTGTACGACCGTCCTGAGTTGATCGAAAACGTTGAAACGGGACCATGGAAGCGAGGACATATGATGAATGTTTTTGGGAACGTTGGAGAACATAAGTTGCCGCATCGATTGGAGCGATTGACTGGTGATAGTGTGAGTCTCGTCGGTTTTACTGACGGCGGATTCACCGTAGCCCTGATCGAACTCAGCCCGCGGCACGCAAACCAATCGTGGAGTTTCAATGGATCGATAACTATCTGGCAACGCGGCCTCATGCTGTTTTCTGAGAACGGGTATCCGGTATTTGAGGAATCTCTTCAGTATAAAGGTCAGCGGGTCGAAGAGGATTCAGGACAGAGAGCATACGAACGAGATCTCCTCTGACCTCCTCAACATCGCATACATACATAATGCTCGATGTACGTTACATCTTCCTCCTCAGATATCCGTCCATACTGATGACTGGTACCGAACCTTCTTGCACTTCGCGGCACATAACACAGAAACGACTCCCCCAATCCCCGTCGCCAAGACCCTCAAGGTCCGAATCCCCAGCCCCATCCAGGATGTCACCAACAGTGCCTGCACAAAGAACGAAAATTGCGAGGCTTGCAAGAGCTGTTCGTGCAATAGTACCGGCAAAGGTGGCAGCCCTCGGGATGGTGACGGCTCTCGCTGCTGCTGCAACTGTACCCCTGGCGGGACGTGAGTCGTCTGAGAAGTCTTCATAGAGTTACTGACTGACGGTTGAACGTTGAACCCCCTCGTAGATGCAATTGCCCCCCTTGAGCAGTCGCAAGACCACCTGCCTGAGATCAAGTCGAACTTCGAGGATTTGCACATATTTAACCATGAAATGCAAAAGGACAACACTGTTGCAAGCCGCAGTTGTCGATTGGACCATCAGCCAACGATCATGATAGGATATCTAAGTCGCCTCTGGGCTTCAGCGACCGGTGGTCCTAAAAGATGCGACAACTGACCTACGATCCCTGCCATATAACCAATGTGCCTGCAAGTGCTGAACGCACCATTTGAGCTAGTTTGAGCCCTCTCATCGTAGGAAATGGTTCCGAATTGCCAAAGAAAGCTTCTGACTTGAGCTTGCTTACTGATTCATGGTCACTGAACGGGTTTTACGCTAACCGCAGCGGCGACGCCGGCTCCACCTTGAGGTATAGGGTTCGCTGCGAGGTTCTAAGTACTGGATTGAGGAGGCTTGAATGACTGTGTTCGCATCTATCTGAGGCATTTTCTGGAAGAAAGATGGTAACACCGAATGTCAACAAACTGGACTGTCGAAACGCCCGAAACAGGAAGCACGCCAAAAGGAGTTTCAAAGGGGTGAAAGAAATATCACAAGTCAAAACCAATTCCCTCGAAGACAGCTCACCTCAATACTATCATCATGTTCGCTGTACGTGTTCGGCTCGTGTCTTCTAACCCTCTCTCATGCTGACATCGAAACTTCCTCTAGGCAGATGCCAGACCACCCAAACCCTCGTCGCCGAAAGCAACGACTGTGCTTCTGATTCTTGCAAGTGCGGTACCAAGTGAGCTGTCCGACGCGTATACTTGAGGAAATCCTACTGACACGCTAATCGGAGCTCTTTTATAGCCGCGCCTGCAAGCCTAGCGATTGCAAGTTTCGATATCAGTCCTATAATTGAGGCGACGAAACAAATGATACGCTTATTATGATGAGCCTAGCTGAACGAATCAAGAAGCGAACATACCGCACCGTTTTGTGCTCGCGTACACACGGAAGAGAGCCAGTGGAGGCCAGTGGTCATCGAGCCCTATACCCGCAGACGATAAAATGGTACCTCGGGGCTACGAACTGTACTTCTACGCAGTGTCCTTTGTCACGGCATTTAGCGTAAGTCAAAAACAAGAGTATCAGCTTACTGGAGCCACCGTCTTCAATTTTTCTCCGAGTTGGGTTTAATACGACGTGAATCAGTGAATCAGCTAGCCAAGTTGATCAGAGGTATGTAAAACACCGCCTGATATAGATGATTCCGCTATTGCGTTGACCACAAATAGAAGGTTTCGTTGGGAGTATGGGACTCGGGGGGCTGGGCCTATTGCTGATTACCAGCTAGACCGGTGAGTGTTCAAGTCAACGTCGAGGTCGTGAGCGTCAATGTGGTCAATAGAAGACGGCAGTGGACAAGCGCCCACTAGCCATAATCCTTTCACTCGAACCACCATGACGGCCGAACACACTCACGTCGAGCAACATCTTCTGACAGAAGCAGGCAAAGATGACACTCAAACTCGAATCTAACGCTCAATACTCGTTGAATGGCACCGCAAGACCTCGCTTTTGGATTGATGACACAAAATCAAGGGTCCACTCATCGACACCTACCTTCTGGACCGAGGTCTTCTCAGCATATCGAATATCGTGGGTCGAGTTTTTGGTCGAAGGAGTCAGGCTATATGTACTGGGAAATGGGTAGACGAGGTTAGGAGGACGCGAGAATTCCCTGAACCATTGACTGTGTATTCGTGGTTGCGAGGTGAGTGTGACGAGATTTTCCAAAGTCTATCCGTGCTTATCTATTGAGAATGTAGACTGTCGCCTCTAGAATGTGCCGAAATCCACCGAACAAAAGTCGGACGATTTATCAGTTCAAGATACCCTCAGCTTTCTGTCTTGCTCACTAGTAAAAGTGACAGTGGTACTTATCGTCTGACTAGGTCCAATCATAGTCGTATACTGCACTTACTAATGAGGCTTCTACTTTATGCTGTCGTGCGTATGGGGGCTCTGGAGTGCTTGGAAGAGACATAGAGTGGACGAATGACGGAGATTCGGTCTGGTTCAGGTGATCGCTGAAGAGGACCGTTCGGTGCGCCGTATTCCCGAACCGTTGTGGAGGGTCAATCAACCTTTGGATAGCATACTTGAACGCTCGCAAGCACTGCAAGTAACGACTACTGCCTGCCCGATTCCGTCTGCTTCCATCGATTGCTTTTGGGCCGTGGCCAGGTCTGTTCGAGCTCGTCGCTATCTTGAAGGAGTCTATGCGTTTTCTTCGGTCGTTCCCCGCGGTTCACGTACCCACCGCCGACAATACAATGTTTACAGCACGTTATGCTCGAGAATTTCACCCTCCTCGCACTCAGCAGCACAGACTCTGTCTTCTGAGTTCACATCTCTGAACAGGCCAAATCTGGGGAAGACGCACCCTTTCGGCGGCCTTCCTCATGCAAAGATTTCCCCGACGCATCATACGCCACGGGCAAGGCTTTGGGGGCCCATGAAAAGGTGACGCACCGTTGAAGAGGAATGGATATGCGACACCGAATCCGTCTGTCATAGAATTGGTATGACCTTCTGTTCGTGATGTTGGTTGATCTCTCTGACCAGCTGTTGTTCTCAGACGCTATGATGGGATCTTAACAAGACGAAACAACACAACAAACCTAGTAGCTCTCGCAGCAAGTATAGTCGCCTCGTTTGCATGTGGTCTAATACATGCGGACACTACGTGAATATACAGCATGATCATTAGCTGCCCTAGTTACACTTGGCGGCCGTCGATCACTAAATCGAGACGGGCGATAGGCTGCATAAGTTGCAAATAGACTTTGAAGACATTTAACGAACCACTGCGAGAGAAACAAATGGAAGCTGGGGAGGAGGGAACTTGAGGGAATTGGTGGCGATCGGTAGACGCGTGAAGACGCGTGATCTATTGGAGACGCGTTCTTAGCGCTCCCAACGTAATACAGCTTGGATTTCGACCGTCATCATGGCCCATGTGCGCGACCTCACATCAACACACATTTTCCCGTTCTTTCTTCATTTCCCCAACACAATCGACTTCGTAACGAACTTTCGGGCTAGTTGTGACAGTATACCTAAAAGCGCCGGTTGACATCGGATCCCAGGTCTCACCATGGCAGTGAGTCATGATACTGATATTCAGGGCATCTTCCAGACAAACTCACGTTAACGGTTAAATTCACCCCAGCGCATCACTCTGATTCGTGAACGACCTCTCCAACGACAGAACCCCATTCCGTTGGTGGGTCGCGCCAGTGCGCGGTTTTTGGGATTGATAAATCTGGGCGCCACTACCTATTACTTCATTTTCTCCATTCAACCTTCGTCCCAACTATTCGCGTGTGCACCCAGCTCGCACTTGATAGTCAAGGAATCCTCTCGTGTCACGATTCGTCGTGAGTATAGTCATGCAAAACGCCTACACCGGTTCAGGTCAGCAGAATAACAACAATACAGGAACCCAGCTATGGGGGGGGGGCAATCCATTGAGGTGATCATGAACAACTTCGTGAAAAATTACAACACGACAAGTTCCAACCGTGAGTCCCTGGTTTCTTCTGTTTGATCAACTTTATTCTCAGACACGTACCTTAATGCAGCGATTGGGAACCTTTGGGATGCTATTGCCGGAGTGGGAGCATCTCACACAGCTGAGCAGCAGTTCTCGCGTGGGAAGTGCTTCGAAGGAACTCGTGTAAGGGTCATTGCAATGATTCATGACTGGAGGTCGGCGAAGCACCAGCCTCTTCCAATATGCTGGCTCTCCGGTCCTGCAGGTGTTAGTAAAACAGCCATTGCGGTGACTATTGCCAAATCTGCTGAAGACAACGGGCTCGTCAACTCGTTCTTCTTCAGGTCCGATCCCCGTCGAAACAACCCGTCTGCGCTTGTGCCATCGATTGCACATGGACTCACAGTGTCCAAAACGTCGCTGAAGGTTGCAATTGAGAAGAGGATCGCTGGCAATCCGACAATCTTGGAAGCGAGGCTGGAGGAACAGTTTTGGGAGCTCGTGGTGAAACCATGCACGTCCAAACGGTGGCAGGACCGTATACGACAGAAGTGGGAAGCCATTATCATAGGCATTCGAATTACACCAACCGACTCGAATAAACCTGCTGTAGTCATCATAGACGGCTTGGACGAGTGTGGCGACGACCGAAGTCAGTTGCGGGTCCTTTCCGCTATCGTCTCATCGTACCAACAATTCCCTTCTTTCCCTCTGCGGTTTCTCATCTGCAGCTGGCCGGAGTCCTGGATTAAAGATGCCTTCCGCAGGACGCCCCTCAGCCGTTTCACCAAGCACATTCTGTTAGACGAATTGTTGCATCCCGACCGAGATATCAAACACTTTTACCTCCACGCATTCAAGGAAATGCGTGAACGTCCTGAGTGCGCTCGCATTGAGTTCCCAGCTCCCTGGCCATCGGAGGCAAACCTTGAATATATGGAAGTTGTCGGGCCAGTTTATCTACGCCATCACCGCCGCCAAATTCATTGGGCTCCCCTGTTCAGATCCCATCAAGCAACTCCATTATATCCTTTGCTACGATCCAGAAACCCACACATGCGAATCATCTTTCTCCGAGCTCGACCGCCCTTGCCACATTGCACTTTCCATCTCTCCTAATCACCCAAAACTTCGTTCCGTCCTCGCCGCCATCTTCGTCCTTCGTCCTCGTGCCACACCTTCGCCCGAGTTCATTGAATTGCCCCTCGACCTACCCGCAGGAGACGTCGACCTCACTCTGCGGTACATGCACTCCGTGCTCAGCATCCAAGGCGGGGATGTGGCCATTACCGCATACCACGCCTCTTTGACCGACTTCATCTATGATCAGTCGCGTTCGAGAGAGTCTTACGTGAACCGTAGCGTCTATGGTCACGCCTTCGCCATTCAGTGGCTAGGAACGTTCACTCAAAAGGTCAAAACCACCCCAGATATTATATTATGCCCGGGCTCTATCTCCACCGTCCAGTCTAAGCTGTTTAAGGGATGGTTTAACTTCTGTCTCACGGGCACACAGGCAATCATGGAGTTGCTCATTGAAAGGGATAACCTCCTTCGAGCCATTCTCCGCGCCTTTCCAGACCGTCAACGATTCGTCGCAACTTTGCCCTCGCTCATTCTGCTTCCTGTTTACGGGCCAGGCTGGGTACCGTTTTAAGCGGTCAGCGACCTCATTTCAGGACGTGGTCAAGTGCACGTGTCTTCGGTGACAAAGTTTTTGGAGACATGTCAATTGGTCATGCGTTCGCGCAAGGGAGAGAAGATGTTGAGGCCGTTCTTTCGTGCTTTCCTACGTGATCCCAGATCTCAGGAGTACTACATTGACGTACGGAAACATCAAGATCTCCTTGCACAGCAGTGGATTAAGGTACTTGTTCCAGACAACCAGCCCACCTCAAGGTGTGTTCCCTTTGCTTTCGTCTGAATTGTATCTGAATACCGTCTTGTCTGTGTTTTTCCTTAGTGCCGCTGGGTCCGAACAGGCGTTGCGTGCGTTGTGGAACGGGTGGGCTGACTTTTGCTGTGGTATAGAACGACCTAGTGACGAGCTGCTGTCTAATCTTGAAAACATGGATCTGATGGTCGTCGCCATTTCCATAGCCCTCATGCACCCCGAACATGACCAATACTCATCCGACTCTATGACCCTTCGTCCTTTGAAAGCAGTTATATCCTGGTTAACCGGAGTGGTTTGTCCTTTTGTTCCTTGATGAAACTTAGCCGCCATTGATCTTATCACCCAGGATGGTCCAGTTGCAACCAGGGCCATTGAACACTTCAAGTGTTGTATGTATGAACTAGCACCTTGAACACAGAAACGACTTCCCGAATTCCCGTCGCCAAGACTTTCAAGGTCCGAATCCCCAGTGCCATCCAGGATGTAACCAACGGCACCTGCACAAAGAACGAAAATTGCGAGGCTTGCAAGAGCTAGGCAGCATCCCTTGCGACAGCGACAACTCTCGCTGCTGCTGCAACTGCACCCATGGCGGGACGTGAGATGTCTTGGAAATCGTCGTAAAGTTAGTGACTGACCGTTGAACGTATATAGATTGACTATGAACTGTGATAAACGCGATACTACGCAGCAATCAATCTGCTTGTAGTAGCATCAGCCTAAATCCTAGAGAATCATTTGAAGAGGACCTACCAGTTTTGTGCTCGCGTACACAGAAGATAACTCGTCGTCAATCCCGAAAGAAAGATGATATGAGAGCCCTGAGCTCCTCTTGGGCTACAGCCTACATAGCCTCAGATTACGCTATTGCGTAGCGAAACGATGGCTTCGTTAGACATACTTATGAGATTCGCGGGGTTGGCCCGACCTTACCTGCCAGACCGATGAGAGTTGAGGTTGAGCCTTGCCCGTGGCGCGCGGCGATGTGGTCGAGAAAGAGGAGAAGGCAGCTGCCAAACGGTTGGGAATATTAATGAACGAGCGCTCGCCGCGGTAATGTGCATGTTATCAATCAGGTGGTTGTAACACCCAGGACTGGACGATGCAACCCCGCACTGTCGGTTCTCGCAACGCTTCAAAGTATAAGCGCACAATTCAGACAAAAATCGTGCGACATTGCTGTTCGGTTACCCGACATTGATCTTGGACGTCCGACTATTGACGTTTGAGAGGACGGCCCTTGGATTCATAATCTTCCATCCCCTACATCGCTATTATTCCTCATCATGTTCATAGGTCCATTTTTCAACATTAATCGTTGATCCTATACTGTCTATAACAATGAATTTGTCCTCCAACAGATCATGGAAATGAGGTTATCTTTAACAAGAGTGCCGAGCCGCACGAGCTGCCGGACACTGCCGTTGCAACGGGCTTGCCAACAGTCTCAGAAATCCGTGTGAGCGGCAATCTTTGAGTCCACCTGATTCTAGAGCAACATGTTCACTAAAAGTTGGCATTGGTTTATTTCACGACAGTGGAGACCCGAAGACGAATTAAGTGGACACTTCTACCATTGCCGGACGCTGGTTTGCCCCAGTGTCGGAAAAATAATTACGGCTTCATCAGGCATTATATGGACCATAATGCTTCATAATATACATTGCCTTACGAGAAAAACGGCTCTTGTGGAGCCTTTTTTAGCCTTTTTTAGCCTTGTGAAGCCCATACAAGGCCTTGTAATCTGCTTATAATAAACGGCGTTTCCTTGCGAGGCAACTCTATCTCCCTCCCAGGACAGATTTTTGAAGAACTTGGCTTCTCATAAGCAAGTATAGTGTATGTGGGTCTCCTGCACAAGAGGTCGTAATGGGATGTCCCTTGACGCGCTCACAGTGGACAAAATTATTTTGGGGACCGGGGTGAGCCTATTATGGGCCTTGTAAACCCCGGCAATAGGCCAAAAAATGGCATTTTTTGGCCTATTATGGTGCATTACGGAGCGATTTTGCCCTTGCGACCCCTTGCAACGGCACCTCGGATCATAAGGCCGTGATAAAATTTCCGACACTGTCCTGGGCGATCCTAGCCACAGTCTGCCGCGAGTCGCCGTGAGCTCGGCAGATTGTGGCTTGAAAACACTAGAAACGACGTGACTCTTGAGCAGACATCGCAACGCAAATTCCAGACACGCAGGCCGGGACGCACCATGATTCTTGAATGAGTGAGCCAACACACATACATTGAGGGCACTGACTGTGAGATACAGGCTCAGTTCCAATAGCTAGGTACAGAAAGTGTAGCAGGTTTAAACACAGCGTAAGCCGCGAGCCTCTGGAGATGAATTGATGAAGGCCCATCCTGGCTCAACGCCAAGCGCCAACATCAAACGATGTTCTGAGCACCATCGACGGACGTTTCCTTGACGGCATGCCGCAACATCGCACGTTTTCGTAAATGTCGGACGTTTTTGTCCGAATTATGTGCCTGGCATGTCAAAGCGCTCAAGTCGTATAAGGTTGTATACCCTGTATGCCAGTGTGAATGACTCGATACATATAGCCCTCGAGACACTCGTGTTGTTGGTTACCATTCGGTTACGCCAACACTTGCTCTCTCCAATTACTTTCACTGCTGTTAGATACCGAGCCTATGAGCATGGTGAGAAATGATAGCGATGTAGGGAGTGGAAGATCAACCGAAGGGCTTTCGTCTCAACCTGTCTCAACACCAGAACAAACGTCAGAAGATGCTGATCGCTCATGAACGCCACAATCGCTCGTGAGCGGTCATGAGCACCGTGAGCCTCGGGGCTGCTCACAAGCGCTCACAGGACACCTCGTATTTCATGAGCGCTCGTGAGCACTATGAGGCTCATGGTGCTCATGAGCAAACTGGCGTTCTTGAGCTTACATGAACTTAGCTGTTCTCATGTCAGCGCATGAGCACACCACGAAGCAGAGAAAAAAAAAGACAGATTCATCCATTACCACACAATAGTAAGGACATAAATTATAGCTATGTTACACGAATATCTATAGATACATACATCCTGACAGTAATCGACCATTGTCCATATACCAAGCATACTTAATCTAGAATCCGTTTCGTCGGCTCGGGACGGCGTGGTCTTGGTAGTGCAGAACGTTATTAGCGAGCCGTCGAAAAAGGGAGGGGATAAGACATACCTGAGACGTAGCGTTATGTTGCCGAGGTCCGAACAGTGAATAGGGAGCCTGAATGTGTGGGGAGGAAACTGGGGATGGGGAAAATATACTTGGGGAACGGCCAGGTATTTATACCTTTTGAGGGTGGTCTGTGCGCCGACTTTCTCTTGCCCATAAACGGGAATCTCAGCTGGCCGGCTTCATCATGACGTCGATGCTTGTCGATGGCGCACGGACCGTGGTCACGTTCTCGTGAGGTGCACGTCCGACGTCCAACAGAACGGAACTCGGACTTGAACCAAACGTTTGCATACAGTGTCCATCGCCAACTAGAAACTCGGAGAGAGAACAACCCTGGGACAGATGTCTCCTGTTGGCTGTTCATCTCGTATAGCGTAGCAGGAAAGAAACCCGAGGTCCATACTGTTGGAATGAGTGGAATTGAAAGGAAGTTGCTGCGCCACCGAAAGGAGACCCAGGAGATCTCTCCCGGTGGCCACACGAGATGATCGACGCGTATACTTTATTTTATCTCCTTAATCTTTGTTATTCGATGCTTATTTCTTCTTCCTCAGTTCCTTAACGTTTCAGATAGTTCCGCATTTTCATACGACACCTAGTCAGATTATACTTAGGCAGATCAAGCATTATCGGCTTCCCACTTTCGACCATTCCGGGTCTTGTGGGAAGTGAGTACTTTACGTTTACAAGTTGTTTATTCACCTTACTTACGGACTACCTAGCTACGAGCTTACGCTCTATACTTACAGGTAGTTAATAGACTTTCGACCATTCCGGGTCTTGTGGGAACTACGAGCTTACGCTCTATACTTACAGGTCCTGGGCCCCGAAGTGCTGAAGAATCTTATTCTCTAGAAAAGAGATGGCCAGCAACGGCGCGATACCACCACCCATATCAGAGGTGGCGGATGATGTAAAGTTCGATGGAGGGGTAAAGACGAGCTGGGTGACAGTGAGAAGGAAGGTTTTGACGACGTTGAAGAGCCAGGGGCTCATAGCGTACGTCGATGGCTCCGTCAACCGACCCCTCAGACCCTTGTCGCAGAACCTCCGAGATCAGCTCGATGCTGTGGCCGCACAGGACGGCCAAACGCCAATCGTATCCCAGGTGTATCCTCCAGTAGACACCAAACCCGCCCCGACGCCAGTTTACTCCCTGAACCCAAGCTACGAGGAGTGGAAGTTCCGCAATGATCGAGCCAAAACGATCATTGAAGCGCACATTGAAGACATCCTCGCACTCGTCCCAGATGCCGACGACCTCAGCGCTCTCGAGATTATGGTTCAGCTCGATCGAGACTTCAGAGTAAAGAACGACTTACTTCGTATCGAAACAAACCGAAAGTTCCGGACGTTCAGGTACGGGGAGGTCGACACGCTAGACCAGTTCTTCAAAGATATTTGTGAGTTACGAAAGAGTGCAGTCGAGGCCGGAAACACGTACACGGACGAGGAGTATTGTTCTATACTCCTGTCGGCTTTTCCTACCGAGACCTTTGATCCCATCATCAACAACATCACTTCGTCCTCGAATTACCCTACCTCTGCGTCAGTGATCCAACAGATTTCTTACGCGTATGGACGTATTGCGGAGAGGAAGGGAGTGGTGGCAGCTGGGTCGAGTATGGCACCGATCACACCTGCTGCCCACGCTGCGGTCATCGCTCGTGTCGAAGAGCTGGAGAAGCAGCTGGCTCTCCAAACGTCGCGGGATGCGAAGAAATGTCACAATTGTGGCAAGAAAGGCCACTTCAAACGTGACTGCTGGGAAACTGGAGGTGGAAAGGAAGGTCAACGCCCCAACCGGGTAGGAAACAACTCGACCTCACCTACGACGCCTGCTGCGAACGCTGCTATAGCAGACCCTAACGCGGTTCACCACGTTGCTCTGGCCGCGAGTAGCATCGAGAGAGGGGAGCGAAAACGGCTGTATGCAGACAGCGCTGCCACCGATCACTTCTTCACTCGGCGTGAGGATTTCGTTACCTACACGCCGTGTACTTCCACAGGGCAGAGCTCAGAGGAATCCACGAATCTACGTCTGGTTGGGAGGGGCAAGGTTGTTAAACGAGTGATAACCGATGGAAAGGAGGTTGTACTAACATTCGAAAACGCCTATCACGCCCCAAATGCCACCGCTGACCTCATTTCCATTCCGGTGCTCGACATCAAGGGCTTCTCTGTTAAGTTTGGGAACCGTCGTGCTATGTTCTACACCCCCGACAACCGACATTTCCTCACCGGGACCCTCGAGAAGGAACGTTTATACCGAATCGAGGAAGCCCCAACGGTCACAGCGAACGTAGCGACCCGATCTCTGGTGAAGGCCGCACCACTGGGGGAATGGCATCGGCGATTCGGTCATGCGGGTGAAGATAGGATCGTAAAAGCTCACGACCAGGACTTAGTGGATGGTTTGGTCATCACGGATTTCCGCAGGGAAGGGAAGTGTGTGCCGTGTGTGCATGGGAAAGGGACGCGCAGGGCTTTCGACGCCGTAGTTATTCCCGAGACGAAGGTACTCGAGAGGGTCCATACCGACCTAACTGGTCCGGTCAGGGTGGTGTCGAAGGGAGGGTATCTGTATTCGATGCCAATTGTGGATGGCGCAACGTCGTTCACGAAGGACTACTACCTCAAAAACAAAGAGGCCGGGACTGTCTTGGAGGTGTTGGAGCTGTATCGTGCTTGGGCAGAGAGGCAGACAGGGGAGAAGATCAAGTCGATTCGAGTGGATGGTGGGCGAGAGTTTGACAATAAGGCGATGGAGGGTTGGTCAGCGAAGCTGGGGATTGAGGTTCAACCTACCGCCGCCTACTCGTCTCAGATGAATGGCGTGGCGGAGAGGAAGCACAGATCCACCTTTGACGGGGTGAGAACAATCCTCAACGAATCCAGGATGCCAGCGTACCTTTGGGCCTATGCAGCGGCGTACATCGTTTACACCAATAACCTGCTTCCATCCGCGAGACATCCCAACATTATACCAGCCAAGGCGTTCACCGGGAAGAGACAGAGAGTTGAGCACTTGCGAGCGTTTGGCTCCCGAGGTTTTGCAAAGATCGTTGATGGGTCGCTAGGAAAGTTGGAGAGCAGAGTTGTCGAGGGACGAATGGTTGGTTATGGTGGGAGAGGCATGTACTTGTTGTACACGGCAACTGGGAAGGTCATCACGAGCCGAGATGTGACTTGGGTGGATGATGAGCGTTCATCGTCGCATGTTGGAGGGGAGGAAATCGAGGTATGGGATGTGGGGGAGCTCCTACCGGATGACAACGATGACAGCAAGCCAACATCCAACGATGACACACGTGTTGATGGTCAAAGCGTGGGTCAAAGCACCCCGACGTCGGTTACTCCAATAGGCAACCCCTTACTGGAATCACCACCTGCCCCCAATGCCTCTTCATCTTCTACTGCCGACGACTCAAACTCCCCAAATGTACCAACGGCCACTAGTAACACTTCCCAGCCTGATGCTACTCCAGCCATTCCTACTCGACGCTCAGCGCGACTTCGAATCCCGTCACGAGCCCAACTCGACTCCATGGAATTTCAGGCCAGGGAATCAGCGGCCAGAAAAGCGAAAGAACCGTGGACTAGGAGCAGGAAGACGTTTGCCAACCTCACCTTATCCGACCTCGCCGAGGAATACGACGATATCTCGGATCCAAGAGCTCTGGCGGCATTGGGCATCGAGGATACTCCTAAATCATACAAAGAGGCGATGAAGCATCCCGAGGTTTGGAGATCAGCGATTGAGGAGGAGTTGGGCCGCATGGAGGAGTTTGGGGTATTTGGCGAGGTCCAAGACCTTCCCCAGGGAAAGCGAGCGTTGAAACCCCTATGGGTGTTCGCCAATAAAGTAGATGGGGAAGGAAACATTATCAAACGCAAGGCGAGGCTAGTGATTGATGGGCGGAGGCAGGTCGAAGGCATTGACTTCTCCGAGACGTACGCCGGGACATTACGCTTTGAGTCTCTCAGGATCCTTCTCGCCCTTTGGAATTCTCTCAACTATCACATCTGGCAGGTAGACTTCGCTTCGGCGTATCTCAACGCTGACCTCGACGAGGAGACCTATGTCTGGATTCCCGAAGGACACAACCAGGCTGGGAGCGGAAAGGTTATGAGGTTGCGCAAGTCGGTCTATGGGATGTGCCAGGCGGGCCACAACTGGTACGTGACCTTGGATAAGGCATACGCAGATTGGGGTTGGAAGAGATCCGAGGCCGACCAGTGTGTGAAGAGTAGGGTCAGTGAGCTAGGGGAGACCATGACCGGGACCTACACGGATGATACATTGGGAGGCTCGTCATCGCTAGAAGAAGCCGAGAGCGTGAAGAAGGAGATAGGTGCGAGGTTCAAGATCAAAGCAACGGACGACGTCCAATTCGCCGTAGGAATGCGACTCATTCATCATCGAGAACAAGGGACGGTCACACTCGATATGGCCTCATATTTCGACCGGGTGTTCACCAAGTTTGGCGTTGCAGACATGAACCCGAAACCGACTCCCCTTCCTGCCGGTGTTGTTCTCTCGAGATCCCAGAGTCCGTCGACCGACGAGGAGAGAGAGTACATGAAGGACAAGCCGTACGCTATGCTAGTAGGCGCCATCCAGTTTGCGCAAGCCGCCTGTCGCCCGGACATCACCCATGCTGTCAACACCCTGAGCCGTTTCCTAATCGACCCAGGGAAAGCTCACTGGAATGCCCTGGTTCACTTGGTCAGGTATATCTCAGGCTCGAAGAACCTCGGTATCCAGTACTCCCGAGGCTCCCTTGAACACCCTATCACCTACGCGGACGCTGACTACGGGACTTGTGTGGATACTCGAAAGTCCACCACGGGCGTCGTCACAATCATGGGTGGGGGTCCTGTGTTTTGGATGTCGAAAAGGCAGGATGTTGTTGCGACATCAACCACAGAGGCTGAGTACATTGCGTTGGGTCGTGCGGCGATGCAGGCCAAGTGGGTTCACGACTTCCTGAGCGAGGTCGGACACCCAGCACCCCTACCATCGCAGGTTCGGGGAGATAACCGCAGCTCACTGCTACTAGCAGAGAACCCGAAGTTTAATGGGCGCGTCAAACATATGGAAATAAGGTTCCATTTCTTGCGCGACGAGGTGGCAAAGGGCAATATCCACCTGGATTACCTCGCATCTACTGTCAACCCGGCCGACGTTCTCACCAAGGTCCTCACTCCTATCATTCATCGTCGACAACTAGCACTCCTCGGTATGATTCTGGTCGGACAGGGCGAGACTCCCGGGTCTAGGGGAGTGTTGGAATGAGTGGAATTGAAGGGAAGTTGCTGCGCCACCGAAAGGAGACCCAGGAGATCTCTCCCGGTGGCCACACGAGATGATCGACGCGTATACTTTATTTTATCTCCTTAATCTTTGTTATTCGATGCTTATTTCTTCTTCCTCAGTTCCTTAACGTTTCAGATAGTTCCGCATTTTCATACGACACCTAGTCAGATTATACTTAGGCAGATCAAGCATTATCGGCTTCCCACTTTCGACCATTCCGGGTCTTGTGGGAAGTGAGTACTTTACGTTTACAAGTTGTTTATTCACCTTACTTACGGACTACCTAGCTACGAGCTTACGCTCTATACTTACAGGTAGTTAATAGACTTTCGACCATTCCGGGTCTTGTGGGAACTACGAGCTTACGCTCTATACTTACACATACATCTTCAGGAGCGAAGTACTTCCATTTATTTTGGTGCTCCTGTGAATCTGATGGCCCATCAGCTCAATAGTCAGTTCAGATCATAGAGGGTTTGCGTACCTTTTCTGTTAGTAACGTCGAAGTTTTATCTCTGTAATGTCCTCGTAAAGCCCGTCTATTCTTCTTTGATGTGAGGTTCTGATATCCGAGGGAAGGGAGCAGTAGAGAATATGTCTGGAGTGTGCTGTGTGTAGTACAGAGTTGATAGTCTTCAATTGATAAAAGAGAGGCTTTGACATACCAGTATCCCCGACCTCAACCATGACCCAAATTAACGCAGTTTGATTGTCTTGATTTGCTTTGGTCGGGGTGTCATCCTTGAGCTTGATATCTCTTCATGGTAAGGATAGTGAAAGAACTCGTTGATAGAAATGGCGAGATACGTTGATTGGCAGTGATGGTGGTTGCAGTTCAAAAGCGGGAAGACGTGGCGGTGTGGTCCGCATGCCCATTATATTGCTCACACGGTGTCCATTTCGTCTAACGCCCAGAAGGAATTTAAGTGCCAGTCATTGGCTGGCAGTTCCAAAGGGTCTGTAGAACTCGCAGTTGGTCATGAAGCAACTGTGAGGTTCGGATAGTTTCTGAGTACTCATGAGGCGGTTGTGAGCCTCACAGGTGCTTGTGAGCCCTTATGAACCGGCCGGAGACTCACGGCCAGTCACGAGCGCTCATGCACAGCCCGTGTGTTTGCGAGCGCTCACAAAACCCCCACCTGCTCATATTCGCTCACAAACGCTACAATCGCTCATCTTCGATCAGGATCTTAGTACACTTTTTCTGGTGAACGATAAGAGTCTTCTGTGTATTGGTTGCATCAGGCCAGGACTTAAATATAACCTCGCCCTCTAGACTCTTCACGACATGCTGTCCCTATAATGGTTTCGTATTCGTGGGTATCATCTATTCTAGGTGCTTTCATATCTAGGAGAGCTAAAGTCGGACACGGAGGGTTTCTCTGATTCACTTTCTGATCACCCCCGAGCGTCGTCGTCGATCTCCAGCTCTATCATACAGTGTACACAGACTCTCAGAACCAGTGTGTGTGTATTCCCTCGACATTCACAGCCTCCGTCAATGAGGCTTCTTCGTCTTCGTCAAATGTATAGGAGATCACCGGTACCAGCATGTACCTCGCCCTCTAGACACTTCATCTACGACATGTACATGCTGTCCCTTGGTTTCGTATTAAATGCTCATGACATTAGGGGGTATTGTTATTCTATTCTATTCTGTTCTATCATAAGTAGATTTTTACATCCAGGAGACCGCAAGGGGGAGGGAGGGTGGCAATATAACCATAATCGTAAACGGCACGGTTCAGTCCAAGAAGTTTCGTGGGGGGGTCAATGGAAGACAAGATCATCGTCTTCCTCATGTTCAGGTACCCACCCCGCTTTCCGCATGACCTCGTCCCAAGGCGAGACTATCGAAGATGCAGGCGGGATCGAGGTGTTCTTCCCGTTGGTGGGTGAATTGTCGAGGACAAAGTCGTGGATAAGTTGGTTGACCCTAGTGCGAATCACATCCCAGTTAGCATCATCGACGCGAAACAGTCAAGATGCACGGGACGTACTCCATCTTCCCATCCACAACCACAAAATGCGGTGCCCCAACCACCCTATCCAACGCCACATCCACCCCCGCCTCTTTCAGCATCCTCTCCTGCTCCTCACTATACTCCACCCCATACGGCACATCGTCCATCCCATGCACCAAACTCACCTTCACCTTAATCCCCCGTAACTCCTCCATAGTATGTCTCCTCCTCTTCGTGAAGAAATCCACCGTCGCGCGATGAAAGTTATCGAAATGAGCAGGAGACCAGTTTTTTTTAGCGAGGGGGAGGAATTTTGTAGCGTATGCGGTTGTGAGGGAGGTGGTTTTGTTGGAGAAGGCGAATTGGAGGGCGCCGTAGAGGGCGTCGTGGAGGGGGGAGTCGTCGGTGTTGGAGGAAGGGGAGGAGGAGGAGGAGGAGCAGAGGAAGCCTTCGGTCCAGAGGTTGTAGATTTCGACGCGGGCTGTTGTTACGTCTTCGGGCTAGGAAGGGGTAGGTGGTAAGGATTTTTAATCCGAAGAGAACCTGGTGGTAGAAGGACACGACGCGTACGTACCTCTTCGAGACCGAGTGGAGAGATAAGAAACAACGAAGCGACTTTTTCGGGGTACGTGATGGCCATTTGGAAAGCGATGATGGAACCTAATGACATTCCTACGATGTGGCAAGCTGGTAACTTCAATGCTTCCTACATAGTGGCGAAAGGGAGATTAGGCTCGAGAGACGTATATTGGATTAGCATACACACCATAAGCTTGACGACATCTTCAGCCGACTCTCGCTGCCCATAGTTGGGAGGCAAGTCGTCCCCGGTCGTCTCACCATGCGCACGGAGGTCGAAGGTTATCAGGTTGAATCGACGGAGTTTAGGGTCGCCGAATTGGACTATAACCAGCCCAAAGTCTCAAGTCAGTGCCAGCGCCCTGAGGGAAAAAGGGAATCGAGAACGCACGGTGGAAAACATCTCGTTGCAAGTACACAGCGGGGATGAAGAGCACCGTCGGTAACTTTTTGTCGATCGTTTTTGATGAGGGATTCTTTGGAGTCGAGATTGTGTATTTGAACTTGGTCTTGCCAGTGCTGGATTTGATGACGACTGATGGCATGGTTGGGGGTTGGGGAGGCGGAGGAGAGGGGGAGGTCGGAGGAGGTGGGTGGTATGGCAAGGTTTTTATAGAGACTTACCCCGAAATCGATATGGCCATATTTATCCAGGGAAGGGAAGGGGAAAGGGTACTATGCGAGCAGCGGTTGAAATGACAGGACAGAGACAGAACAAGCGCTATTAGAGATGATGAGATGGTGTCAGGGTCCCCTTCGAAATTTCCGACGAGATTGGAATCTTGAATGTTTTTTCTTCTTCTTTTCTTTCCAGGTTGCCGGTATGGTATGTAAAAACCGTGCCATAGATGATATAGATAGATTCCCTCCCCTTTCTGTTAGAAGCGACCTGGAACGACCCATTGTCAGTATCACGCCCCGCTTGCCGGCGTCGGAGTCGTGGTTCGTGGCAGAAGAACGCGACTTCGGCGTTCGCGGCCCCCATCATCAACACTTTACCATTTTTAGCTAAACTTTTCTCGGGCGGACGAAAATAGCGGTAACCCCGTCACCACTCACTTCTTCATGCTTCCTCTTTCGGCTTCATTGACAATTAGGGAAAACGCAGGACAAAGCTCATATATCAATGACTTTGCACATATCATATGTTCTTCGGGATGTCAAAAAAACCTTCCGGGCCATCTTCAATGCGAGGACAATGTATTCTGGGAAACAGATCTAGACCCAAGTAACTCCCCACTGGTTTGGCATTTATGAATTCTGAATTCAATTATCGCTTTGGCCACGCAAGGCCTCGGAATGGGAGACATCGCTACATACTCATGTGGGGGGGAGGGTCCGGGTCCGGGTTGATTTGGTATGTTACTATGATGTACCGAACGAACTTTTCTAGCTTCCCCGAGCCTGAGAGTTAGGCAATCTCCTTGAGGCCCGAGATCTCCTAATCCTATCATTTGACGTTTGACAAAGAAGCTTGTGAGTTGTTGAGGGCTGGGGATGTCGATCGAAGGCATTGGAGGGAATACGATACATACACTGGTTCTAACTTCTGAGATCCTCCCCCTTACGGTCTCCTGGATGTACCTGGCCTATGAATAGCTTCGAAACCAAGGGACAGGTCATAGCAGAGGTTATCGTAAAGATACACATGTCGCTTCCGAATTCCGATAGAGAGAGACTCTATTTTGTTTTTTTTCTGCTTTACGGAGCGGAGAAAAGCCCAACGCGTGTATCTTCTTCGACGGAGGTTGGAGGTTGACGCGTCTGGGGGGAACACGGGGACTCGGGAGTCAAGAAGCGCGTATCGGATGACGGAGCGCCGGAATTACAATTGGAAAAGATATCGAACTTTCCGACGGGGGAGGGGGCACGGACACGGGGGTGTAATACTCAATACTTCTGGATAGTAGATAGCAGTCGCGTAGAATTGAGGCCCTTCTAAAGCAAAGGCACAATTTACTTGTCGTTGTTCGCGTCCTTTTATGATTATCGTGGCTCGGAGCAATGGTCAACGTCGTATGTGTGGTGATAAATCAGTACAGGATCCGACGCTTACTATGTATAAGCACAAATGTCTGGCGTTGTCAAAGCGTTGGGCGCTGGCACTTGAATGTTGGCGCCTGGCGTCGATCCATCATCTAAAGGGTCGCGGCTAAGCCTGCCGCATCTCCTGTATTAGATATTGGTATTGCGTTGAGTCTGCAATTCAGAGTCAATAGGGTGTGTGTGTATTGGCTCACTCAATAAAGAATTACGGTGTGTTCGTCTGTTCAATGTTGTCGGCGTTGCGACGTCGTTCTCAAATCTATATATCTGCCGAGATCACGGCGATCCGCGGCAGGGTAGATCCGTGACATGCCTGTCAATGAGCAAGCGTAGATACGAGATCTGAGTTTGAATTGGCGGGTTGCGGAGTACTTTTTGACTACCATATATGGGTTCGGCTCGAGCTATGTTGTGATCGGTTAGCACAGGCCTAATAGCTGAAGGTAATCTTTGACCAGCCTCCGCACGTAACTTGTCTTTGGGTGCTTTCTGTCATGAATACCAGCTACCACCGACCTGTAGTTACTAGTGGGCGTGTTGCTCTGGAATCTCGGCGCTCGTGGACTCGGAGATTGCTACCACGCATTTCTCGGCAACTCCCCAGACTGTGGTTCGGCACTCCAATAAATCTTGTTAAAAATAATCTCATTCGAAGGACAGATCCATCATCATAGATAGCATAGGAATAGTTATAAGAGTTAGATATCCGAAGATACTGAGCCTATGAGCATGGCGAGGAATAATAGCGATGTAGGGAGTGGAAGATTATGAACCGACGGGCTGTCTCAACGCGCAACGTCAGCCAGACGTCCAAGATCAACGCGGGTAACTGAACGGGAATGTCGCACGATTTTTGACCCAATTATGTGCTTATAGGCTATACTTGGAGTTCGGCGTAAGACGGAGGCGAGCAGCCCAGAACATCGCAACTCAACCGCGATGGAGAGGGGTACACGTTGTGGTAGCCCCGCCTTCCGCAGCCCACTGCCACTGGGAAACGGGGAACAAATCCACGTGGCAAGTATGATAGATTGGCGTCGTGCTGTAGCCTGTGCTGTAGTGGACCGAAATGAAGTTTTGAATGTACACTCCAGGGTGTCGATGAGGTCGCAGAGATTCAAGTAGATCCGGAGGGAGAGGCCTACGCGCGCGTACCGGTACCGTTCATCCAGCATCTGAAAACACATGTCAAGGAACAACGACAAGAGACCCTTCGGGCCACTCTCGAAAGGCGCGTCGTGCGCGGTGTAAGGGTTTCTAAGGTTTTCATGTTCAAAAGAAAGTCCTACAAACATCAATACAATTGGATTGCGACGGTAAAAAAAGCAACGAGGATAACAATGCCCATGGAGATGGATGTTGATTGTGAGATACAATGGATTGGTTGGCTGGCGTAACGCGTTCAAGATTACAATTAGGTTCGCGTCGGCGTCAAGATACTAGAAGGTTGAGCCTTCTGCAGGCTGGGGGAGTTTGCGGTTGTTGAATGAGGCCATTTCCCTGTGAACGAGCGAACGATTGGTTTTGTGAGGTGTGTAGGGAAGTGGGGAGGGGAGAGAGCACTCACTTTCTCATCTCGACGAGAACAGTTTCGATGCTGTTGTTACGATTCCACCCACTCAGGACGGGCAATTTGGAGGGATCGACGTCACCGTTGGTCTGGTTGACGAAAGGGATGTTGACGCGTGAAAAGAATTTGACGGTTGGTGGTGTATCGGGGTAGTTTGGACCGCAGGTGATCTTGAGACTGTAGATTCGATTTTCGTGGACAGTCTAGATGGATGGAAGTAGAAGGCGGAAGGAAGTAGGGGGTGGATCAGTTGAGCGTTTTGTTGTTTTTTTGGGCCACTTGGATGACTTACATGACCTGGCCCGATAATCGTCCCTGTCCAGTTGCTCATCATGATATCGTCTCCGTCCTCAAGACCGTACGAGCAAGAACCATCTCCGATACCCTTCTCTCCTTTCTCGAGCTCTTCGAGTAACCTGAAGTTTCTTGGGACTGCGTGAAGCGTCAGCGGAAGCCTTGAATAATCATGAGTAACAGGAATATAACGTACTCTTCGCCATTGCCCTCAGCAGTCGTTACTGTCTAGAAATTCGTTATCGATGTCGGTCGAGATGGTACAGCGTCAAGGCAAGGCCGCGCACATCGAGTCAGGGAACGTGTGGCAGTGCAACTTAACCCAAAAAAGGAAGGAAGCTTACGTAGCGTTGCACGGACCGATTGATTTGGAGGGGAGAGCACTGCCTTCTAGATATCCCATCTCTGACGACCTTCTGACACTGTTGCCCTGCGCAGTCACGACCTCACGATTCTCTTTTTCATTTATACCTGATCCAGGGTATCAGAGCACCTCTTCTATTCGGAAAGAGCTCTTGACGCCGTTGCTTGAAGAAATTCGACCCTGCTTTTACGCTTACACGTTCTCCAGTTCTATCGGGTCTTTGAAGCGAATCGGAAAGGATGTCGGGAATGTTTGGAGGTGGTTCGACCAATCCCTACGATGATATCGTTAGTGAGTTGTCACGTTCTTCTCTCTCGCTCAAGTATTCCATCCATCTCTGACTTCTCTTTTTTTTTCTTGCTTTTCTTTGCTTGGGCTTGGCGGAACAGACAAAACGACCGATGAGAATCTAACAACCGAAAACTGGGAGCTCATATTGAA